>JAKVIS010002303.1:20000-22500 GCA_033119425.1 Bufotes viridis | reverse complement strand
AAGACCAAGCAAAGAAAAGAAAAAGGACTGCTCTGCATTGGCCGGGAATCGAACCCGGGCCTCCTCGCGTGGCAGGCGAGAATTCTACCACTGAACCACCAATGCCAGGATGGTGCCACCTTTACTGCCTGCCAACCGCTCCGCTCAGACCCAGGACCTGGTAGGCGCTTAGCCTCAAGCACCACATCCAGCATCTCGCATGCTCAGCAGACGGATCATGATGCTGCAGCACGGCGCCGCAAGCCCCTGGCTCAGCATCGCAAGCCTGGCTAGCCTCAGTCGGTAGAGCATGAGACTCTTAATCTCAGGGTCGTGGGTTCTGAGCTCCCACGTTAGGCGCTGCTTGACTGCGTTTTAGCTGAGCTTACATGCATCACTCCACCAAGCACTGTACACTGTTTCCGAACCAAGCGAAAAAGTAGCCATTTAGGAAAGGCCAAAGAGGAGGAGAAGCAAAATCTGCAGTTTTTAGTTTTTCTATTGGAGGTGGTGACCAAGCAAAGAAAAGAAAAAGGACTGCTCTGCATTGGCCAGGAATCAAACCCGAGCCTCCCGTGTGGCAGGCGAGAATTCTACCACTGAACCACCAATGCCAGGATGGTGCCACCTTTACTGCCTGCCAACCGCTCCGCTCAGACCCAGGAACTGGTAGGCGCTTAGCCTCAAGCACCACTTCCAGCATCTCGCATGCTCAGCAGACGGATCATGATGCTGCAGCACGGGTCGCCAAGCCCCTGGCTCAGCATCGCAGCCCCTGGCTCAGCATCGCAAGCCCGGCTAGCTCAGTCGGTAGAGCATGAGACTCTTAATCTCAGGGTCGTGGGTTCGAGCCCCACGTTGGGTGCTGGTTGACTGACTTTTAGCTGAGCTTACATGCATCACTCCACCAAGCACTGTACACTTGTTTCCAAACCAAGCGAAAAAGTAGCCATTTAGGGAATGTCAAAGAGGAGGAGAACCAAAATCTGCTGTTTTTTGTTTTTCTTTTGGAGGCGAAGACCAAGCAAAGAAAAGAAAAAAGGACTGTTCTGCATTGGCCGGGAATCGAACCCAGGCCTCCCGCGTGGCAGGCGAGAATTCTACCACTGAACCACCAATGCCAGGATGGTGCCACCTTTACTGCCTGCCAACCGCTCCGCTCAGACCCAGGACCTGGTAGGCGCTTAGCCTCAAGCACCACATCCAGCATCTCGCATGCTCAGCAGACGGATCATGATGCTGCAGCACAGGCGTCGCAAGCCCCTGGCTCAGCATCGCAAGCCTGGCTAGCTCAGTCGGTAGAGCATGAGACTCTTAATCTCAGGGTCGTGGGTTCGAGCCCCACGTTGGGCGCTGCTTGACTGCGTTTTAGCTGAGCTTACATGCATCACTCCACCAAGCACTGTACACTGTTTCCAAACCAAGCGAAAAAGTAGCCATTTAGGAAAGGCCAAAGAGGAGGAGAAGCAAAATCTGCAGTTTTTAGTTTTTCTTTTGGAGGGGAGACCAAGCAAAGAAAAGAAAAAGGACTGCTCTGCATTGGCCAGGAATCAAACCCGAGCCTCCCGTGTGGCAGGCGAGAATTCTACCACTGAACCACCAATGCCAGGATGGTGCCACCTTTACTGCCTGCCAACCGCTCCGCTCAGACCCAGGACCTGGTAGGCGCTTAGCCTCAAGCACCACATCCAGCATCTCGCATGCTCAGCAGACGGATCATGATGCTGCAGCACGGAGTCGCAAGCCCCTGGCTCAGCATCGCAAGCCCCTGGCTCAGCATCGCAAGCCCGGCTAGCTTGCGATGAAAAAAGGACTGCTCTGCATTGGCCGGGAATCGAACCCGGGCCTCTCGCGTGGCAGGCGAGAATTCTACCACTGAACCACCAATGCCAGGATGGTGCCACCTTTACTGCCTGCCAACCGCTCCGCTCAGACCCAGGACCTGGTAGGCGCTAGCCTCAAGCACCACATCCAGCATCTCGCATGCTCAGCAGACGGATCATGATGCTGCAGCACGGCGTCGCAAGCCCCTGGCTCAGCATCGCAAGCCTGGCTAGCTCAGTCGGTAGAGCATGAGACTCTTAATCTCAGGGTCGTGGGTTCGAGCCCCACGTTGGGTGCTGCTTGACTGCGTTTTAGCTGAGCTTACATGCATCACTCCACCAAGCACTGTACACTTGTTTCCAAACCAAGCGAAAAAGTAGCCATTTAGGGAAGGTCAAAGAGGAGGAGAAGCAAAATCTGCAGTTTTTAGTTTTTCTTTTGGAGGCGAGACCAAGCAAAGAAAAGAAAAAGGACTGCTCTGCATTGGCCGGGAATCGAACCCGAGCCTCCCGCGTGGCAGGCGAGAATTCTACCACTGAACCACCAATGCCAGGATGGTGCCACCTTTACTGCCTGCCAACCGCTCCGCTCAGACCCAGGACCTGGTAGGCGCTTAGCCTCAAGCACCACATCCAGCATCTCGCATGCTCAGCAGACGGATCATGATGCTGCAGCACGGCGTCGCAAGCCCCTGGCT
>JAKVIS010002303.1:0-5000 GCA_033119425.1 Bufotes viridis | reverse complement strand
TGTTTTAGCTGAGCTTACATGCATCACTCCACCAAGCACTGTACACTTGTTTCCAAACCAAGCGAAAAAGTAGCCATTTAGCAGACGGATCATGATGCTGCAGCACCGCGTCGCAAGCCCCTGGCTCAGCATCGCAAGCCCCTGGCTCAGCATCGCAAGCCCCTGGCTCAGCATCGCAAGCCTGGCTAGCTCAGTCGGTAGAGCATGAGACTCTTAATCTCAGGGTTGTGGGTTCGAGCCCCACGTTGGGCGCTGGTTGACTGACTTTTAGCTGAGCTTACATGCATCACTCCACCAAGCACTGTACACTTGTTTCCAAACCAAGCGAAAAAGTAGCCATTTAGGGAATGTCAAAGAGGAGGAGAACCAAAATCTGCAGTTTTTTGTTTTTCTTTTGGAGGCGAAGACCAAGCAAAGAAAAGAAAAAAGGACTGCTCTGCATTGGCCGGGAATCGAACCCGGGCCTCCCGCGTGGCAGGCGAGAATTCTACCACTGAACCACCAATGCCAGGATGGTGCCACCTTTCCTGCCTGCCAACCGCTCCTCTCAGACCCAGGACCTGGTAGGCGCTTAGCCTCAAGCACCACATCCAGCATCTCGCATGCTCAGCAGACGGATCATGATGCTGCAGCTCAGCGTCGCAAGCCCCTGGCTCAGCATCGCAAGCCTGGCTAGCCTCAGTCGGTAGAGCATGAGACTCTTAATCTCAGGGTTGTGGGTTTGAGCCCCACGTTGGGCGCTGCTTGACTGCGTTTTAGCTGAGCTTACATGCATCACTCCACCAAGCACTGTACACTGTTTCCGAACCAAGCGAAAAAGTAGCCATTTAGGAAAAGCCAAAGAGGAGGAGAAGCAAAATCTGCAGTTTTTAGTTTTTCTATTGGAGGTGGTGACCAAGCAAAGAAAAGAAAATGGACTGCTCTGCATTGGCCAGGAATCAAACCCGAGCCTCCCGTGTGGCAGGCGAGAATTCTACCACTGAACCACCAATGCCAGGATGGTGCCACCTTTACTGCCTGCCAACCGCTCCGCTCAGACCCAGGACCTGGTAGGCGCTTAGCCTCAAGCACCACATCCAGCATCTCGCATGCTCAGCAGACGGATCATGATGCTGCAGCACGGCGTCGCAAGCCCCTGGCTCAGCACCGCAAGCCCGGCTAGCTCAGTCGGTAGAGCATGAGACTCTTAATCTCAGGGTCGTGGGTTCGAGCCCCACGTTAGGCGCTGCTTGACTGACTTTTAGCTGAGCTTACATGCATCACTCCACCAAGCACTGTACACTTGTTTCCAAACCAAGCGAAAAAGTAGCCATTTAGGGAATGTCAAAGAGGAGGAGAACCAAAATCTGCAGTTTTTGTTTTTCTTTTGGAGGCGAAGACCAAGCAAAGAAAAGAAAAAAGGACTGCTCTGCATTGGCCAGGAATCGAACCCGGGCCTCCCGCGTGGCGGGCGAGAATTCTACCACTGAACCACCAATGCCAGGATGGTGCCACCTTTAATGCCTGCCAACCGCTCTGCTCAGACCCAGGACCTGGTAGGCGCTTAGCCTCAAGCACCACTTCCAGCATCTTGCATGCTCAGCAGACGGATCATGATGCTGCAGCACGGCGTCGCAAGCCCCTGGCTCAGAGTCGCAAGCCCGGCAAGCTCAGTAAGTAGAGCATGAGACTCTTAATCTCAGGGTCGTGGGTTCGAGCCCCACGTTGGGCGCTGGTTGACTGTGTTTTAGCTGAGCTTACATGCATCACTCCACCAAGCACTGTACACTTGTTTCCAAACCAAGCGAAAAAGTAGCCATTTAGGGAAGGTCACAGAGGAGGAGAAGCAAAATCTGCAGTTTTTAGTTTTTCTTTTGGAGGGGAGACCAAGCAAAGAAAAGAAAAGGACTGCTCTGCATTGGCCAGGAATCAAACCCGAGCCTCCCGTGTGGCAGGCGAGAATTCTACCACTGAACCACCAATGCCAGGATGGTGCCACCTTTACTGCCTGCCAACCGCTCCGCTCAGACCCAGGACCTGGTAGGCGCTTAGCCTCAAGCACCACATCCAGCATCTCGCATGCTCAGCAGACGGATCATGATGCTGCAGCACGGCGTCGCAAGCCCCTGGCTCAACATCGCAAGATTGGCTAGCTCAGTCGGTAGAGCATGAGACTCTTAATCTCAGGGTTGTGGGTTCGAGCCCCACGTTGGGCGCTGCTTGACTGCGTTTTAGCTGAGCTTACATGCATCACTCCACAAAGCACTGTACACTTATTTCCAAACCAAGCGAAAAAGTAGCCATTTAGGGAATGTCAAAGAGGAGGAGAACCAAAATCTGCAGTTTTTTGTTTTTCTTTTGGAGGCGAAGACCAAGCAAAGAAAAGAAAAAAGGACTGCTCTGCATTGGCCGGGAATCGAACCCAGGCCTCCTGCGTGGCAGGCGAGAATTCTACCACTGAACCACCAATGCCAGGATGGTGCCACCTTTCCTGCCTGCCAACCGCTCCGCTCAGACCCAGGACCTGGTAGGCGCTAGCCTCAAGCACCACATCCAGCATCTCGCATGCTCAGCAGACGGATCATGATGCTGCAGCACGGCGTCGCAAGCCCCTGGCTCAGCATCGCAAGCCTGGCTAGCTCAGTCGGTAGAGCATGAGACTCTTAATCTCAGGGTCGTGGGTTCGAGCCCCACGTTGTGCGCTGCTTGACTGCGTTTTAGCTGAGCTTACATGCATCACTCCACCAAGCACTGTACGCTGTTTCCGAACCAAGCGAAAAAGTAGCCATTTAGGAAAGGCCAAAGAGGAGGAGAAGCAAAATCTGCAGTTTTTAGTTTTTCTATTGGAGGTGGTGACCAAGCAAAGAAAAGAAAAAGGACTGCTCTGCATTGGCCAGGAATCAAACCCGAGCCTCCCGTGTGGCAGGCGAGAATTCTACCACTGAACCACCAATGCCAGGATGGTGCCACCTTTACTGCCTGCCAACCGCTCCGCTCAGACCCAGGAACTGGTAGGCGCTAGCCTCAAGCACCACTTCCAGCATCTCGCATGCTCAGCAGACGGATCATGATGCTGCAGCACAGCGTCGCAAGCCCCTGGCTCAGCATCGCAAGCCCCTGGCTCAGCATCGCAAGCCCGGCTAGCTCAGTCGGTAGAGCATGAGACTCTTAATCTCAGGGTCGTGGGTTCGAGCCCCACGTTGGGTGCTGGTTGACTGACTTTTAGCTGAGCTTACATGCATCACTCCACCAAGCACTGTACACTTGTTTCCAAACCAAGCGAAAAAGTAGCCATTTAGGGAATGTCAAAGAGGAGGAGAACCAAAATCTGCTGTTTTTTGTTTTTCTTTTGGAGGCGAAGACCAAGCAAAGAAAAGAAAAAAGGACTGCTCTGCATTGGCCGGGAATCGAACACGGGCCTCCCGCGTGGCAGGCGAGAATTCTACCACTGAACCACCAATGCCAGGATGGTGCCACCTTTACTGCCTGCCAACCGCTCCGCTCAGACCCAGGACCTGGTAGGCGCTTAGCCTCAAGCACCACATCCAGCATCTCGCATGCTCAGCAGACGGATCATGATGCTGCAGCACAGCGTCGCAAGCCCCTGGCTCAGCATCGCAAGCCCGGCTAGCTCAGTCGGTAGAGCATGAGACTCTTAATCTCAGGGTCGTGGGTTCGAGCCCCACGTTGGGCGCTGGTTGACTGACTTTTAGCTGAGCTTACATGCATCACTCCACCAAGCACTGTACACTTGTTTCCAAACCAAGCGAAAAAGTAGCCATTTAGGGAATGTCAAAGAGGAGGAGAACCAAAATCTGCAGTTTTTTGTTTTTCTTTTGGAGGCGAAGACCAAGCAAAGAAAAGAAAAAAAGGACTGCTCTGCATTGGCCAGGAATCAAACCCGAGCCTCCCGTGTGGCGGGCAAGAATTCTACCACTGAACCACCAATGCCAGGATGGTGCCACCTTTACTGCCTGCCAACCGCTCCGCTCAGACCCAGGAACTGGTAGGCGCTTAGCCTCAAGCACCACTTCCAGCATCTCGCATGCTCAGCAGACGGATCATGATGCTGCAGCACGGAGTCGCAAGCCCCTGGCTCAGCATCGCAAGCCCGGCTAGCTCAGTCGGTAGAGCATGAGACTCTTAATCTCAGGGTCGTGGGTTCGAGCCCCATGTTGGGTGCTGGTTGACTGACTTTTAGCTGAGCTTACATGCATCACTCCACCAAGCACTGTACACTTGTTTCCAAACCAAGCGAAAAAGTAGCCATTTAGGGAATGTCAAAGAGGAGGAGAACCAAAATCTGCTGTTTTTGTTTTTCTTTTGGAGGCGAAGACCAAGCAAAGAAAAGAAAAAGGACTGCTCTGCATTGGCCGGGAATCGAACCCGGGCCTCCCGCATGGCAGGCGAGAATTCTACCACTGAACCACCAATGCCAGGATGGTGCCACCTTTACTGCCTGCCAACCGCTCCGCTCAGACCCAGGACCTGGTAGGCGCTTAGCCTCAAGCACCACATCCAGCATCTCGCATGCTCAGCAGACGGATCATGATGCTGCAGCACGGAGTCGCAAGCCCCTGGCTCAGCATCGCAAGCCCCTGACTCAGCATCGCAAGCCCGGCTAGCTTGCGATGAAAAAGCGACTGCTCTGCATTGGCCGGGAATCGAACGCGGGCCTCACGCGTGGCAGGCGAGAATTCTACCACTGAACCACCAATGCCAGGATGGTGCCACCTTTACTGCCTGCCAACCGCTCCGCTCAGACCCAGGACCTGGTAGGCGCTTAGCCTCAAGCACCACATCCAGCATCTCGCATGCTCAGCAGACGGATCATGATGCTGCAGCACGGCGTCGCAAGCCCCTGGCTCAGCATCGCAAGCATGGCTAGCTCAGTCGGTAGAGCATGAGATTCTTAATCTCGGGGTCGTGGGTTCGCGCCCCACATTGGGCGCTGCTTGACTGTGTTTTTAGCTGAGCTTACATGCATCACTCCACCAAGCACTGTACACTTGTTTCAAACC
>JAKVIS010002302.1:0-23832 GCA_033119425.1 Bufotes viridis | reverse complement strand
GTGAGGCTCCGCTGTGTTTTTGTAGCTGGTCTCCCTGAGGAGATCAGCTATTGTTGTGTTTGGGTGGTCTCCGAGGCATTGCTCCCGGTTAGCCAGAATCCTACTCGCACTGATGAGGGGCAACACCACGAAACAGCTGTCTGTGGATGGATAACTGGCTTAGGTTTTCCCTGTCACATCCTTAAAGCTTGTAAAAAAGCGGGATCTTGACATAGGGGCCACTTAATATGGTGGATTTGGTGATCTCTGTAATGGAGACACCTCTTTCCTTGGTTTTCCTTCCTTTGAGGGATATCTGGCTTTCATTGTGTTGTAGACCCATAACTGGGGCTCCACATTTATTTTGCATATTCCCTTTTCCCAGGGAACTTTGCACTTCGGATTGCTGTGTTGAGACTCTTAAGTGAGGCTCCGCGGTGTTTTTGTAGCTGGTCTCCTGAGGAGATCAGCTATTGTTGTGTTTGGGTGGTCTCCGAGGCATTGCTCCCGATTAGCCAGAATCCTACTCCGCACTGATGAGGGGCAACACCCCGAAACAGCTGTCTGTGGATGGATAACTGGCTTAGGTTTTCCCCATCACATCCTTAAAGCTTGTAAAAAAGCGGGATCTTGACATAGGGACATCTTAATATGGTGGATTTGGTGATCTCTGTAATGGAGACACCACTTTCCTTGGTTTTCCTTCCTTTGAGGGATATCTGGCTTTCATTGTGTTGTAGACCCATAACTGGGGCTCCACATTTATTTTGCATATTCCCTTTTCCCAGGGAACTTTGCACTTCGGATTGCTGTGTTGAGACTCTTAAGTGAGGCTCCGCGGTGTTTTTGTAGCTGGTCTCCCTGAGGAGATCAGATATTGTTGTGTTTGGGTGGTCTCCGAGGCATTGCTCCCAGTTTAGCCAGAATCCTATTCCGCACTGATGAGGGGCAACACCCCGAAACAGCTATCTGTGGATGGATAACTGGCTTAGGTTTTCCCCGTCACATCCTTAAAGCTTGTAAAAAAGCGGGATCTTGACATAGTGGCCACTTTAATATGGTAGATTTGGTGATCTCTGTAATGGAGACACCATTTTGCTTGGTTTTCCTTGCTTTGAGGGATATCTGGCTTTCATTGTGTTGTAGACCCATAACTGGGGCTCCACATTTATTTTGCATATTCCCTTTTCCCAGGGAACTTTGCACTTCGGATTGCTGTGTTGAGACTCTTAAGTGAGGCTCTGCAGTTTTTTTGTAGCTGGTCTCCTGAGGAGATCAGCTATTGTTGTGTTTGGGTGGTCTCCGAGGCATTGCTCCAGGTTAGCCAGAATCCTACTGCGCACTGATGAGGGGCAACACCCCGAAACAGCTGTCTGTGGATGGATAACTGGCTTAGGTTTTCCCCGTCACATCCTTATAGCTTGTAAAAAAGCGGGATCTTGACATAGGGGCCACTTAATATTGTGGATTTGGTGATCTCTGTAATGGAGACACCCCTTTGCTTGGTTTTCCTTCCTTTGAGGGATATCTGGCTTTCATTGTGTTGTAGACCCATAACTGGGGCTCCAAATTTATTTTGCATATTCCCTTTTCCCAGGGAACTTTGCACTTCGGATTGCTGTGTTGAGACTCTTAAGTGAGGCTCCGCGGTGTTTTTGTAGCTGGTCTCCCTGAGGCGATCAGCTATTGTTGTGTTTGGGTGGTCTCCGAGGCATTGCTCCCGGTTAGCCAGAATCCTACTCCGCACTGATGAGGGGCAACACCTCGAAACAGCTGTCTGTGGATGGATAACTGGCTTAGGTTTTCCCCATCACATTCTTAAAGCTTGTAAAAAAGCGGGATCTTGACATAGGGGCCACTTAATATGGTGGATTTGGTGATCTCTGTAATGGAGACACCATTTTGTTTGGTTTTCCTACCTTTGAGGGATATCTGGCTTTCATTGTGTTGTAGACCCATAACTGGGGATTCACATTTATTTTGCATATTCCCTTTTCCCAGGGAACTTTGCACTTCGCATTGCTGTGTTGAGACTCTTAAGTGAGGCTCCGCGGTGTTTTTGTAGCTGGTCTCCCTGAGGAGATCAGCTATTGTTGTGTTTGGGTGGTCTCCGAGGCATTGCTCCAGGTTAGCCAGAATCCTACTCCGCACTGATGAGGGGCAACACCCGAAACAGCTGTCTGTGGATGGATAACTGGCTTAGGTTTTCCCTTCACATCCTTATAGCTTGTAAAAAAGCGGGATCTTGACATAGGGGCCACTTAATATGGTGGATTTGGTGATCTCTGTAATGGAGACACCCCTTTGCTTGGTTTTCCTTCCTTTGAGGGATATCTGGCTTTCATTGTGTTGTAGACCCATAACTGGGGCTCCAAATTTATTTTGCATATTCCCTTTTCCCAGGGAACTTTGCACTTCGGATTGCTGTGTTGAGACTCTTAAGTGAGGCTCCGCGGTGTTTTTGTAGCTGGTCTCCCTGAGGAGATCAGCTATTGTTGTGTTTGGGTGGTCTCCGAGGCATTGCTCCAGGTTAGCCAGAATCCTACTCCGCACTGATGAGGGGCAACACCTCGAAACAGCTGTCTGCGGATGGATAACTGGCTTAGGTTTTCCCCTTCACATCCTTATAGCTTGTAAAAAGCGGGATCTTGACATAGGGGCCATTTAATATGGTGGATTTGGTGATCTCTGTAATGGAGACACCATTTTGCTTGGTTTTCCTACATTTGAGGGATATCTGGCTTTCATTGTGTTGTAGACCCATAACTGCGGATCCACATTTTTTTTGCATATTCCCTTTTCCCAGGGAACTTTGCACTTCGGATTGCTGTGTTGAGACTCTTAAGTGAGGCTCCGCGGTGTTTTTTGTAGCTGGTCTCCCTGAGGAGATCAGCTATTGTTGTGTTTGGGTGGTCTCCGAGGCATTGCTCCAGGTTAGCCAGAATCCTACTCCGCACTGATGAGGGGCAACACCCCGAAACAGCTGTCTGCGGATAGATAACTGGCTTAGGTTTTCCCCTTCACATCCTTATAGCTTGTAAAAAAAGCGGGATCTTGACATAGGGGCCACTTAATATGGTAGGTTTGGTGATCTCTGTAATGGAGACACCCCTTTGCTTGGTTTTCCTTCCATTGAGGGATATCTGGCTTTCATTGTGTTGTAGACCCATAACTTGGGCTCCACATTTATTTTGCATATTCCCTTTTCCCAGGGAACTTTGCACTTCGGATTGCTGTGTTGAGACTCTTAAGTGAGGCTCTGCGGTGTTTTTTGTAGCTGGTCTCCCTGAGGAGATCAGCTATTGTTGTGTTTTGGTGGTCTCCGAGGCATTGCTCCCGGTTAGCCAGAATTCTACTCTGCACTGATCAGGGGCAGCACCCCGAAACAGCTGTCTGTGGATGGATAACTGGCTTAGGTTTTCCCCTTCACATCCTTATAGCTTGTAAAAAAGCGGGATCTTGACATAGGGGCCACTTAATATGGTGGATTTGGTGATCTCTGTAATGGAGACACCCCTTTGCTTGGTTTTCCTTCCTTTGAGGGATATCTGGCTTTCATTGTGTTGTAGACCCATAACTGGGGCTCCACATTTATTTTGCATATTCCCTTTTCCCAGGGAACTTTGCACTTCGGATTGCTGTGTTGAGACTCTTAAGTGAGGCTCCGCGGTGTTTTTGTAGCTGGTCTCCCTGAGGAGATCAGCTATTGTTGTGTTTGGGTGGTCTCCGAGGCATTGCTCCCGGTTAGCCAGAATCCTACTCCGCACTGATGAGGGGCAACACCCCGAAACAGCTGTCTGTGGATGGATAACTGGCTTAGGTTTTCCCCGTCACATCCTTATAGCTTGTAAAAAAGCGGGATCTTGACATAGGGGCCACTTAATATGGTGGATTTGGTGATCTCTGTAATGGAGACACCCCTTTGCTTGGTTTTCCTTCCTTTGAGGGATATCTGGCTTTCATTGTGTTGTAGACCCATAACTGGGGCTCCACATTTATTTTGCATATTCCCTTTTCCCAGGGAACTTTGCACTTCGGATTGCTGTGTTGAGACTCTTAAGTGAGGCTCCGCGGTGTTTTGTAGCTGGTCTCCCTGAGGAGATCAGCTATTGTTGTGTTTGGGTGGTCTCCGAGGCATTGCTCCAGGTTAGCCAGAATCCTACTCCGCACTGATGAGGGGCAACACCTCGAAACAGCTGTCTGTGGATGGATAACTGGCTTAGGTTTTCCCCATCACATCCTTAAAGCTTGTAAAAAAGCGGGATCTTGACATAGGGGCCACTTAATATGGTGGATTTGGTGATCTCTGTAATGGAGACACCACTTTGCTTGGTTTTCCTTCCTTTGAGGGATATCTGGCTTTCATTGTGTTGTAGACCCATAACTGGGGCTCCACATTTATTTTGCATATTCCCTTTTCCCAGGGAACTTTGCACTTCGGATTGCTGTGTTGAGACTCTTAAGTGAGGCTCCGCGGTGTTTTTGTAGCTGGTCTCCCTGAGGAGATCAGCTATTGTTGTGTTTGGGTGGTCTCCGAGGCATTGCTCCAGGTTAGCCAGAATCCTACTCCGCACTGATGAGGGGCAACACCCCGAAACAGCTGTCTGTGGATGGATAACTGGCTTAGGTTTTCCCCTTCACATCCTTATAGCTTGTAAAAAAGCGGGATCTTGACATAGGGGCCACTTAATATGGTGGATTTGGTGATCTCTGTAATGGAGACACCCCTTTGCTTGGTTTTCCTTCCTTTGAGGGATATCTGGCTTTCATTGTGTTGTAGACCCATAACTGGGGCTCCACATTTATTTTGCATATTCCCTTTTCCCAGGGAACTTTGCACTTCGGATTGCTGTGTTGAGACTCTTAAGTGAGGCTCCGCGGTGTTTTTTGTAGCTGGTCTCCCTGAGGAGATCAGCTATTGTTGTGTTTGGGTGGTCTCCGAGGCATTGCTCCAGGTTAGCCAGAATCCTACTCCGCACTGATGAGGGGCAACACCCGAAACAGCTGTCTGTGGATGGATAACTGGCTTAGGTTTTCCCCGTCACATCCTTAAAGCTTGTAAAAAAGCGGGATCTTGACATAGGGGCCACTTAATATGGTGGATTTGGTGATCTCTGTAATGGAGACACCCCTTTGCTTAGTTTTCCTTCCTTTGAGGGATATCTGGCTTTCATTGTGTTGTAGACCCATAACTGGGGCTCCACATTTATTTTGCATATTCCCTTTTCCCAGGGAACTTTGCACTTCGGATTGCTGTGTTGAGACTCTTAAGTGAGGCTCCGCGGTGTTTTTGTAGCTGGTCTCCCTGAGGAGATCAGCTATTGTTGTGTTTGGGTGGTCTCCGAGGCATTGCTCCAGGTTAGCCAGAATCCTACTCCGCACTGATGAGGGCAACACCCCGAAACAGCTGTCTGTGGATGGATAACTGGCTTAGGTTTTCCCCGTCACATCCTTAAAGCTTGTAAAAAAGCGGGATCTTGACATAGGGGCCACTTAATATGGTGGATTTGGTGATCTCTGTAATGGAGACACCATTTTGCTTGGTTTTCCTTCCTTTGAGGGATATCTGGCTTTCATTGTGTTGTAGACCCATAACTGGGGATCCACATTTATTTTGCATATTCCCTTTTCCCAGGGAACTTTGCACTTCGGATTGCTGTGTTGAGACTCTTAAGTGAGGCTCTGCGGTGTTTTTGTAGCTGGTCTCCCTGAGGAGATCAGCTATTGTTGTGTTTGGGTGGTCTCCGAGGCATTGCTCCAGGTTAGCCAGAATCCTACTCCGCACTGATGAGGGCAACACCCCGAAACAGCTGTCTGTGGATGGATAACTGGCTTAGGTTTTCCCCGTCACATCCTTATAGCTTGTAAAAAAAGCGGGATCTTGACATAGGGGCCACTTAATATGGTGGATTTGGTGATCTCTGTAATGGAGACACCCCTTTGCTTGGTTTTCCTTCCTTTGAGGGATATCTGGCTTTCATTGTGTTGTAGACCCATAACTGGGGCTCCACATTTATTTTGCATATTCCCTTTTCCCAGGGAACTTTGCACTTCGGATTGCTGTGTTGAGACTCTTAAGTGAGGCTCCGCGGTGTTTTTGTAGCTGGTCTCCCTGAGGAGATCAGCTATTGTTGTGTTTGGGTGGTCTCCGAGGCATTGCTCCAGGTTAGCCAGAATCCTACTCCGCACTGATGAGGGGCAACACCCCGAAACAGCTGTCTGTGGATGGATAACTGGCTTAGGTTTTCCCCGTCACATCCTTAAAGCTTGTAAAAAAGCGGGATCTTGACATAGGGGCCACTTAATATGGTGGATTTGGTGATCTCTGTAATGGAGACACCCCTTTGCTTGGTTTTCCTTCCTTTGAGGGATATCTGGCTTTCATTGTGTTGTAGACCCATAACTGGGGCTCCACATTTATTTTGCATATTCCCTTTTCCCAGGGAACTTTGCACTTCGGATTGCTGTGTTGAGACTCTTAAGTGAGGCTCCGCGGTGTTTTTGTAGCTGGTCTCCCTGAGGAGATCAGCTATTGTTGTGTTTGGGTGGTCTCCGAGGCATTGCTCCAGGTTAGCCAGAATCCTACTCCGCACTGATGAGGGGCAACACCCGAAACAGCTGTCTGTGGATGGATAACTGGCTTAGGTTTTCCCCGTCACATCCTTAAAGCTTGTAAAAAAGCGGGATCTTGACATAGGGGCCACTTAATATGGTGGATTTGGTGATCTCTGTAATGGAGACACCCTTTGCTTGGTTTTCCTTCCTTTGAGGGATATCTGGCTTTCATTGTGTTGTAGACCCATAACTGGGGCTCCACATTTATTTTGCATATTCCCTTTTCCCAGGGAACTTTGCACTTCGGATTGCTGTGTTGAGACTCTTAAGTGAGGCTCCGCGGTGTTTTGTAGCTGGTCTCCCTGAGGAGATCAGCTATTGTTGTGTTTGGGTGGTCTCCGAGGCATTGCTCCAGGTTAGCCAGAATCCTACTCCGCACTGATGAGGGGCAACACCCCGAAACAGCTGTCTGTGGATGGATAACTGGCTTAGGTTTTCCCCGTCACATCCTTATAGCTTGTAAAAAAGCGGGATCTTGACATAGGGGCCACTTAATATGGTGGATTTGGTGATCTCTGTAATGGAGACACCCCTTTGCTTGGTTTTCCTTCCTTTGAGGGATATCTGGCTTTCATTGTGTTGTAGACCCATAACTGGGGCTCCACATTTATTTTGCATATTCCCTTTTCCCAGGGAACTTTGCACTTCGGATTGCTGTGTTGAGACTCTTAAGTGAGGCTCCGCGGTGTTTTTGTAGCTGGTCTCCCTGAGGAGATCAGCTATTGTTGTGTTTGGGTGGTCTCCGAGGCATTGCTCCCGGTTAGCCAGAATCCTACTCCGCACTGATGAGGGGCAACACCTCGAAACAGCTGTCTGTGGATGGATAACTGGCTTAGGTTTTCCCCGTCACATCCTTAAAGCTTGTAAAAAAGCGGGATCTTGACATAGGGGCCACTTAATATGGTGGATTTGGTGATCTCTGTAATGGAGACACCACTTTGCTTGGTTTTCCTTCCTTTGAGGGATATCTGGCTTTCATTGTGTTGTAGACCCATAACTGGGGCTCCACATTTATTTTGCATATTCCATTTTCCCAGGGAACTTTGCACTTCGGATTGCTGTGTTGAGACTCTTAAGTGAGGCTCTGCGGTGTTTTTGTAGCTGGTCTCCCTGAGGAGATCAGCTATTGTTGTGTTTGGGTGGTCTCCGAGGCATTGCTCCCGGTTAGCCAGAATCCTACTCCGCACTGATGAGGGGCAACACCCCGATACAGCTGTCTGTGGATGGATAACTGGCTTAGGTTTTTCCCGTCACATCCTTCAAGCTTGTAAAAAAAAGCGGGATCTTGACATAGTGGCCACTTAATATGGTGGATTTGGTGATCTTTGTAATGTAGACACCCCTTTGCTTTGTTTCCCTTCCTTTGAGGGATATCTGGCTTTCATTGTGTTGTAGACCCATAACTGGGGCTCCACATTTATTTTGCATATTCCCTTTTCCCAGGGAGCTTTGCACTTTGGATTGCTGTGTTGAGACTCTTAAGTTAGGCTCCGCAGTGTTTTTTGTAGCTGGTCTCCCTGAGGAGATCAGCTATAGTTGTGTTTGGGTGGTCTCCGAGGCATTGCTCCCGGCAGCCAGAATCCTACTCCGCACTGATGAGGGGCAACACCCCGTAACAGCTGTCTGTCTGTCTATGGATAACTGGCTTAGGTTTTCCCCATCACATCCTTAAAGCTTTTAAAAAAAGCGAGATCTTCACATAGGGGCCACTTAATATGGTGGATTTAGTGATCTCTGTAATGGAGACACCCCTTTGCTTGGTTTTCCTTACTTTGAGGGATATCTGGCTTTCATTGTGTTGTAGACCCATAACTGGGGCTCCACATTTATTTTGCATATTCCCTTTTCCCAGGGAACTTTGCACTTCGGATTGCTGTGTTGAGACTCTTAAGTGAGGCTCCACTGTGTTTTTGTAGCTGGTCTCCTGAGGAGATCAGCTATTGTTGTGTTTGGGTGGTCTCCGAGGCATTGCTCCCGGTTAGCCAGAATCCTACTCTGCACTGATGAGTGGCAACACCACGAAACAGCTGTCTGTGGATGGATAACTGGCTTAGGTTTTCCCCGTCACATCCTTAAAGCTTGTAAAAAAGCGGGATCTTGACATAGGGGCCACTTAATATGGTAGATTTGGTGATCTCTGTAATGGAGACACCACTTTGCTTGGTTTTCCTTCCTTTGAGGGATATCTGGCTTTCATTGTGTTGTAGACCCATAACTGGGGCTCCACATTTATTTTGCATATTCCCTTTTCCCAGGGAACTTTGCACTTCGGATTGCTGTGTTGAGACTCTTAAGTGAGGCTCCGCGGTGTTTTGTAGCTGGTCTCCCTGAGGAGATCAGCTATTGTTGTGTTTGGGTGGTCTCCGAGGCATTGCTCCCGGTTAGCCAGAATCCTACTCCGCACTGATGAGGGCAACACCCCGAAACAGCTGTCTGTGGATGGATAACTGGCTTAGGTTTTCCCCGTCACATCCTTAAAGCTTGTAAAAAAGCGGGATCTTGACATAGGGGCCACTTTAATATGGTGGATTTGGTGATCTCTGTAATGGAGACACCACTTTGCTTGGTTTTCCTTCCTTTGAGGGATATCTGGCTTTCATTGTGTTGTAGACCCATAACTGGGGCTCCACATTTATTTTGCATATTCCCTTTTCCCAGGGAACTTTGCACTTCGGATTGCTGTGTTGAGACTCTTAAGTGAGGCTCCGCGGTGTTTTTGTAGCTGGTCTCCCTGAGGAGATCAGCTATTGTTGTGTTTGGGTGGTCTCCGAGGCATTGCTCCAGGTTAGCCAGAATCCTACTCCGCACTGATGAGGGGCAACACCCCGAAACAGCTGTCTGTGGATGGATAACTGGCTTAGGTTTTCCCCGTCACATCCTTAAAGCTTGTAAAAAAGCGGGATCTTGACATAGGGGCCACTTAATATGGTGGATTTGGTGATCTCTGTAATGGAGACACCCCTTTGCTTGGTTTTCCTTCCTTTGAGGGATATCTGGCTTTCATTGTGTTGTAGACCCATAACTGGGGCTCCACATTTATTTTGCATATTCCCTTTTCCCAGGGAACTTTGCACTTCGGATTGCTGTGTTGAGACTCTTAAGTGAGGCTCCGCGGTGTTTTGTAGCTGGTCTCCCTGAGGAGATCAGCTATTGTTGTGTTTGGGTGGTCTCCGAGGCATTGCTCCAGGTTAGCCAGAATCCTACTCCGCACTGATGAGGGGCAACACCCCGAAACAGCTGTCTGCGGATGGATAACTGGCTTAGGTTTTCCCCTTCACATCCTTATAGCTTGTAAAAAAGCGGGATCTTGACATAGGGGCCACTTAATATGGTGGATTTGGTGATCTCTGTAATGGAGACACCACTTTGCTTGGTTTTCCTTCCTTTGAGGGATATCTGGCTTTCATTGTGTTGTAGACCCATAACTGGGGCTCCACATTTATTTTGCATATTCCCTTTTCCCAGGGAACTTTGCACTTCGGATTGCTGTGTTGAGACTCTTAAGTGAGGCTCCGCGGTGTTTTGTAGCTGGTCTCCCTGAGGAGATCAGCTATTGTTGTGTTTGGGTGGTCTCCGAGGCATTGCTCCCGGTTAGCCAGAATTCTACTCTGCACTGATGAGGGCAACACCCGAAACAGCTGTCTGTGGATGGATAACTGGCTTAGGTTTTCCCCTTCACATCCTTATAGCTTGTAAAAAAGCGGGATCTTGACATAGGGGCCACTTAATATGGTGGATTTGGTGATCTCTGTAATGGAGACACCCCTTTGCTTAGTTTTCCTTCCTTTGAGGGATATCTGGCTTTCATTGTGTTGTAGACCCATAACTGGGGCTCCACATTTATTTTGCATATTCCCTTTTCCCAGGGAACTTTGCACTTCGGATTGCTGTGTTGAGACTCTTAAGTGAGGCTCCGCAGTGTTTTTGTAGCTGGTCTCCCTGAGGAGATCAGCTATTGTTGTGTTTGGGTGGTCTCCGAGGCATTGCTCCAGGTTAGCCAGAATCCTACTGCGCACTGATGAGGGGCAACACCCCGAAACAGCTGTCTGTGGATGGATAACTGGCTTAGGTTTTCCCCGTCACATCCTTATAGCTTGTAAAAAAGCGGGATCTTGACATAGGGGCCACTTAATATGGTGGATTTGGTGATCTCTGTAATGGAGACACCCCTTTGCTTAGTTTTCCTTCCTTTGAGGGATATCTGGCTTTCATTGTGTTGTAGACCCATAACTGGGGCTCCACATTTATTTTGCATATTCCCTTTTCCCAGGGAACTTTGCACTTCGGATTGCTGTGTTGAGACTCTTAAGTGAGGCTCCGCGGTGTTTTTGTAGCTGGTCTCCCTGAGGAGATCAGCTATTGTTGTGTTTGGGTGGTCTCCGAGGCATTGCTCCAGGTTAGCCAGAATCCTACTCCGCACTGATGAGGGGCAACACCCCGAAACAGCTGTCTGTGGATGGATAACTGGCTTAGGTTTTCCCTGTCACATCCTTCAAGCTTGTAAAAAAGCGGGATCTTGACATAGGGGCCACTTAATATGGTGGATTTGGTGATCTCTGTAATGGAGACACCCCTTTGCTTGGTTTTCCTTCCTTTGAGGGATATCTGGCTTTCATTGTGTTGTAGACCCATAACTGGGGCTCCACATTTATTTTGCATATTCCCTTTTCCCAGGGAACTTTGCACTTCGGATTGCTGTGTTGAGACTCTTAAGTGAGGCTCCGCGGTGTTTTTGTAGCTGGTCTCCCTGAGGAGATCAGCTATTGTTGTGTTTGGGTGGTCTCCGAGGCATTGCTCCAGGTTAGCCAGAATCCTACTCCGCACTGATGAGGGGCAACACCCCGAAACAGCTGTCTGCGGATGGATAACTGGCTTAGGTTTTCCCTTCACATCCTTATAGCTTGTAAAAAAGCGGGATCTTGACATAGGGGCCACTTAATATGGTGGATTTGGTGATCTCTGTAATGGAGACACCCCTTTGCTTAGTTTTCCTTCCTTTGAGGGATATCTGGCTTTCATTGTGTTGTAGACCCATAACTGGGGCTCCACATTTATTTTGCATATTCCCTTTTCCCAGGGAACTTTGCACTTCGGATTGCTGTGTTGAGACTCTTAAGTGAGGCTCCGCGGTGTTTTTGTAGCTGGTCTCCCTGAGGAGATCAGCTATTGTTGTGTTTGGGTGGTCTCCGAGGCATTGCTCCCGGTTAGCCAGAATCCTACTCCGCACTGATGAGGGGCAACACCCCGAAACAGCTGTCTGTGGATGGATAACTGGCTTAGGTTTTCCCCATCACATCCTTATAGCTTGTAAAAAAGCGGGATCTTGACATAGGGGCCACTTAATATGGTGGATTTGGTGATCTCTGTAATGGAGACACCCCTTTGCTTGGTTTTCCTTCCTTTGAGGGATATCTGGCTTTCATTGTGTTGTAGACCCATAACTGGGGCTCCACATTTATTTTGCATATTCCCTTTTCCCAGGGAATTTTGCACTTCGGATTGCTGTGTTGAGACTCTTAAGTGTGGCTCCGCGGTGTTTTTGTAGCTGGTCTCCCTGAGGAGATCAGCTATTGTTGTGTTTGGGTGGTCTCCGAGGCATTGCTCCCGCTTAGCCAGAATCCTACTCTGCACTGATGAGGGGCAACACCCCGAAACAGCTATCTGTGGATGGATAACTGGCTTAGGTTTTCCCTGTCACATCCTTAAAGCTTGTAAAAAAAAAGCGGGATCTTGACATAGTGGCCACTTAATATGGTGGATTTGGTGATCTCTGTAATGGAGACACCCCTTTGCTTGGTTTTCCTTCCTTTGAGGGATATCTGGCTTTCATTGTGTTGTAGACCCATAACTGGGGCTCCACATTTATTTTGCATATTCCCTTTTCCCAGGGAACTTTGCACTTCGGATTGCTGTGTTGAGACTCTTAAGTGAGGCTCCGCTGTGTTTTTGTAGCTGGTCTCCCTGAGGAGATCAGCTATTGTTGTGTTTGGGTGGTCTCCGAGGCATTGCTCCCGGTTAGCCAGAATCCTACTCTGCACTGATGAGGGGCAACACCACGAAACAGCTGTCTGTGGATGGATAACTGGCTTAGGTTTTCCCTGTCACATCCTTAAAGCTTGTAAAAAGCGGGATCTTGACATAGGGGCCACTTAATATGGTGGATTTGGTGATCTCTGTAATGGAGACACCTCTTTGCTTGGTTTTCCTTCCTTTGAGGGATATCTGGCTTTCATTGTGTTGTAGACCCATAACTGGGGCTCCACATTTATTTTGCATATTCCCTTTTCCCAGGGAACTTTGCACTTCGGATTGCTGTGTTGAGACTCTTAAGTGAGGCTCCGCGGTGTTTTTGTAGCTGGTCTCCCTGAGGAGATCAGCTATTGTTGTGTTTGGGTGGTCTCCGAGGCATTGCTCCCGATTAGCCAGAATCCTACTCCGCACTGATGAGGGGCAACACCCCGAAACAGCTGTCTGTGGATGGATAACTGGCTTAGGTTTTCCCCATCACATCCTTAAAGCTTGTAAAAAAAGCGGGATCTTGACATAGGGACATCTTAATATGGTGGATTTGGTGATCTCTGTAATGGAGACACCCCTTTCCTTGGTTTTCCTTCCTTTGAGGGATATCTGGCTTTCATTGTGTTGTAGACCCATAACTGGGGCTCCACATTTATTTTGCATATTCCCTTTTCCCAGGGAACTTTGCACTTCAGATTGCTGTGTTGAGACTCTTCAGTGAGGCTCCACGGTGTTTTTTGTAGCTGGTCTCCCTGAGGAGATCAGATATTGTTGTGTTTGGGTGGTCTCCGAGGCATTGCTCCCATTTAGCCAGAATCCTATTCCGCACTGATGAGGGGCAACACCACGAAACAGCTATCTGTGGATGGATAACTGGGTTAGGTTTTCCCCGTCACATCCTTAAAGCTTGTAAAAAAAAGCGGGATCTTGACATAGTGGCCACTTTAATATGGTAGATTTGGTGATCTCTGTAATGGAGACACCATTTTGCTTGGTTTTCCATGCTTTGAGGGATATCTGGCTTTAATTGTGTTGTAGACCCATAACTGGGGCTCCACATTTATTTTGCATATTCCCTTTTCCCAGGGAACTTTGCACTTCGGATTGCTGTGTTGAGACTCTTAAGTGAGGCTCTGCAGTTTTTTTTGTAGCTGGTCTCCCTGAGGAGATCAGCTATTGTTGTGTTTGGGTGGTCTCCGAGGCATTGCTCCAGGTTAGCCAGAATCCTACTGCGCACTGATGAGGGGCAACACCCCGAAACAGCTGTCTGTGGATGGATAACTGGCTTAGGTTTTCCCCGTCACATCCTTATAGCTTGTAAAAAAGCGGGATCTTGACATAGGGGCCACTTAATATTGTGGATTTGGTGATCTCTGTAATGGAGACACCCCTTTGCTTGGTTTTCCTTCCTTTGAGGGATATCTGGCTTTCATTGTGTTGTAGACCCATAACTGGGGCTCCACATTTATTTTGCATATTCCCTTTTCCCAGGGAACTTTGCACTTCGGATTGCTGTGTTGAGACTCTTAAGTGAGGCTCCGCGTTGTTTTTGTAGCTGGTCTCCCTGAGGCGATCAGCTATTGTTGTGTTTGGGTGGTCTCCGAGGCATTGCTCCCGGTTAGCCAGAATCCTACTCCGCACTGATGAGGGGCAACACCCGAAACAGCTGTCTGTGGATGGATAACTGGCTTAGGTTTTCCCCATCACATTCTTAAAGCTTGTAAAAAAGCGGGATCTTGACATAGGGGCCACTTAATATGGTGGATTTGGTGATCTCTGTAATGGAGACACCATTTTGTTTGGTTTTCCTACCTTTGAGGGATATCTGGCTTTCATTGTGTTGTAGACCCATAACTGGGGATTCACATTTATTTTGCATATTCCCTTTTCCCAGGGAACTTTGCACTTCGCATTGCTGTGTTGAGACTCTTAAGTGAGGCTCCGCGGTGTTTTTGTAGCTGGTCTCCCTGAGGAGATCAGCTATTGTTGTGTTTGGGTGGTCTCCGAGGCATTGCTCCAGGTTAGCCAGAATCCTACTCCGCACTGATGAGGGGCAACACCCCGAAACAGCTGTCTGTGGATGGATAACTGGCTTAGGTTTTCCCCTTCACATCCTTATAGCTTGTAAAAAAGCGGGATCTTGACATAGGGGCCACTTAATATGGTGGATTTGGTGATCTCTGTAATGGAGACACCCCTTTGCTTGGTTTTCCTTCCTTTGAGGGATATCTGGCTTTCATTGTGTTGTAGACCCATAACTGGGGCTCCAAATTTATTTTGCATATTCCCTTTTCCCAGGGAACTTTGCACTTCGGATTGCTGTGTTGAGACTCTTAAGTGAGGCTCCGCGGTGTTTTTTGTAGCTGGTCTCCCTGAGGAGATCAGCTATTGTTGTGTTTGGGTGGTCTCCGAGGCATTGCTCCAGGTTAGCCAGAATCCTACTCCGCACTGATGAGGGGCAACACCCCGAAACAGATGTCTGCGGATGGATAACTGGCTTAGGTTTTCCCCTTCAAATACTTATAGCTTGTAAAAAAAGCGGGATCTTGACATAGGGGCCACTTAATATGGTGGATTTGGTGATCTCTGTAATGGAGACACCATTTTGCTTGGTTTTCCTACATTTTAGGGATATCTGGCTTTTATTGTGTTGTAGACCCATAACTGGGGATCCACATTTTTTTTGCATATTCCCTTTTCCCAGGGAACTTTGCACTTCGGATTGCTGTGTTGAGACTCTTAAGTGAGGCTCTGCGGTGTTTTTTGTAGCTGGTCTCCCTGAGGAGATCAGCTATTGTTGTGTTTGGGTGGTCTCCGAGGCATTGCTCCAGGTTAGCCAGAATCCTACTCCGCACTGATCAGGGGCAACACCCCGAAACAGCTGTCTGCGGATAGATAACTGGCTTAGGTTTTCCCCTTCACATCCTTATAGCTTGTAAAAAAAGCGGGATCTTTACATAGGGGCCACTTAATATGGTGGATTTGGTGATCTCTGTAATGGAGACACCCCTTTGCTTAGTTTTCCTTCCTTTGAGGGATATCTGGCTTTCATTGTGTTGTAGACCCATAACTGGGGATCCACATTTATTTTGCATATTCCCTTTTCCCAGGGAACTTTGCACTTCGGATTGCTGTGTTGAGACTCTTAAGTGAGGCTCTGCGGTGTTTTTTGTAGCTGGTCTCCCTGAGGAGATCAGCTATTGTTGTGTTTGGGTGGTCTCCGAGGCATTGCTCCCGGTTAGCCAGAATTCTACTCTGCACTGATCAGGGGCAACACCCCGAAACAGCTGTCTGTGGATGGATAACTGGCTTAGGTTTTCCCCTTCACATCCTTATAGCTTGTAAAAAAAAGCGGGATCTTGGCATAGGGGCCACTTAATATGGTGGATTTGGTGATCTCTGTAATGGAGACACCCCTTTGCTTGGTTTTCTTTCCTTTGAGGGATATCTGGCTTTCATTGTGTTGTAGACCCATAACTGGGGCTCCACATTTATTTTGCATATTCCCTTTTCCCAGGGAACTTTGCACTTCGGATTGCTGTGTTGAGACTCTTAAGTGAGGCTCCGCGGTGTTTTGTAGCTGGTCTCCCTGAGGAGATCAGCTATTGTTGTGTTTGGGTGGTCTCCGAGGCATTGCTCCCGGTTAGCCAGAATCCTACTCCGCACTGATGAGGGGCAACACCCGAAACAGCTGTCTGTGGATGGATAACTGGCTTAGGTTTTCCCCGTCACATCCTTAAAGCTTGTAAAAAAGCGGGATCTTGACATAGGGGCCACTTAATATGGTGGATTTGGTGATCTCTGTAATGGAGACACCCCTTTGCTTGGTTTTCCTTCCTTTGAGGGATATCTGGCTTTCATTGTGTTGTAGACCCATAACTGGGGCTCCACATTTATTTTGCATATTCCCTTTTCCCAGGGAACTTTGCACTTCGGATTGCTGTGTTGAGACTCTTAAGTGAGGCTCCGCGGTGTTTTGTAGCTGGTCTCCCTGAGGAGATCAGCTATTGTTGTGTTTGGGTGGTCTCCGAGGCATTGCTCCAGGTTAGCCAGAATCCTACTCCGCACTGATGAGGGGCAACACCCGAAACAGCTGTCTGTGGATGGATAACTGGCTTAGGTTTTCCCCATCACATCCTTAAAGCTTGTAAAAAAGCGGGATCTTGACATAGGGGCCACTTAATATGGTGGATTTGGTGATCTCTGTAATGGAGACACCACTTTGCTTGGTTTTCCTTCCTTTGAGGGATATCTGGCTTTCATTGTGTTGTAGACCCATAACTGGGGCTCCACATTTATTTTGCATATTCCCTTTTCCCAGGGAACTTTGCACTTCGGATTGCTGTGTTGAGACTCTTAAGTGAGGCTCCGCGGTGTTTTTGTAGCTGGTCTCCCTGAGGAGATCAGCTATTGTTGTGTTTGGGTGGTCTCCGAGGCATTGCTCCAGGTTAGCCAGAATCCTACTCCGCACTGATGAGGGGCAACACCCCGAAACAGCTGTCTGTGGATGGATAACTGGCTTAGGTTTTCCCCGTCACATCCTTAAAGCTTGTAAAAAAGCGGGATCTTGACATAGGGGCCACTTAATATGGTGGATTTGGTGATCTCTGTAATGGAGACACCCTTTGCTTAGTTTTCCTTCCTTTGAGGGATATCTGGCTTTCATTGTGTTGTAGACCCATAACTGGGGCTCCACATTTATTTTGCATATTCCCTTTTCCCAGGGAACTTTGCACTTCGGATTGCTGTGTTGAGACTCTTAAGTGAGGCTCCGCGGTGTTTTTGTAGCTGGTCTCCCTGAGGAGATCAGCTATTGTTGTGTTTGGGTGGTCTCCGAGGCATTGCTCCAGGTTAGCCAGAATCCTACTCCGCACTGATGAGGGGCAACACCCCGAAACAGCTGTCTGTGGATGGATAACTGGCTTAGGTTTTCCCCGTCACATCCTTAAAGCTTGTAAAAAAGCGGGATCTTGACATAGGGGCCACTTAATATGGTGGATTTGGTGATCTCTGTAATGGAGACACCCCTTTGCTTGGTTTTCCTTCCTTTGAGGGATATCTGGCTTTCATTGTGTTGTAGACCCATAACTGGGGCTCCACATTTATTTTGCATATTCCCTTTTCCCAGGGAACTTTGCACTTCGGATTGCTGTGTTGAGACTCTTAAGTGAGGCTCCGCGTGTGTTTTGTAGCTGGTCTCCCTGAGGAGATCAGCTATTGTTGTGTTTGGGTGGTCTCCGAGGCATTGCTCCCGGTTAGCCAGAATCCTACTCCGCACTGATGAGGGGCAACACCCCGAAACAGCTGTCTGTGGATGGATAACTGGCTTAGGTTTTCCCCGTCACATCCTTAAAGCTTGTAAAAAAGCGGGATCTTGACATAGGGGCCACTTAATATGGTGGATTTGGTGATCTCTGTAATGGAGACACCCTTTTGCTTGGTTTTCCTTCCTTTGAGGGATATCTGGCTTTCATTGTGTTGTAGACCCATAACTGGGGCTCCACATTTATTTTGCATATTCCCTTTTCCCAGGGAACTTTGCACTTCGGATTGCTGTGTTGAGACTCTTAAGTGAGGCTCCGCGGTGTTTTGTAGCTGGTCTCCCTGAGGAGATCAGCTATTGTTGTGTTTGGGTGGTCTCCGAGGCATTGCTCCAGGTTAGCCAGAATCCTACTCCGCACTGATGAGGGGCAACACCCCGAAACAGCTGTCTGTGGATGGATAACTGGCTTAGGTTTTCCCCGTCACATCCTTATAGCTTGTAAAAAAGCGGGATCTTGACATAGGGGCCACTTAATATGGTGGATTTGGTGATCTCTGTAATGGAGACACCACTTTGCTTGGTTTTCCTTCCTTTGAGGGATATCTGGCTTTCATTGTGTTGTAGACCCATAACTGGGGCTCCACATTTATTTTGCATATTCCCTTTTCCCAGGGAACTTTGCACTTCGGATTGCTGTGTTGAGACTCTTAAGTGAGGCTCCGCGGTGTTTTGTAGCTGGTCTCCCTGAGGAGATCAGCTATTGTTGTGTTTGGGTGGTCTCCGAGGCATTGCTCCAGGTTAGCCAGAATCCTACTCCGCACTGATGAGGGGCAACACCCCGAAACAGCTGTCTGTGGATGGATAACTGGCTTAGGTTTTCCCCGTCACATCCTTATAGCTTGTAAAAAAGCGGGATCTTGACATAGGGGCCACTTAATATGGTGGATTTGGTGATCTCTGTAATGGAGACACCCCTTTGCTTAGTTTTCCTTCCTTTGAGGGATATCTGGCTTTCATTGTGTTGTAGACCCATAACTGGGGCTCCACATTTATTTTGCATATTCCCTTTTCCCAGGGAACTTTGCACTTCGGATTGCTGTGTTGAGACTCTTAAGTGAGGCTCCGCGGTGTTTTTGTAGCTGGTCTCCCTGAGGAGATCAGCTATTGTTGTGTTTGGGTGGTCTCCGAGGCATTGCTCCCGGTTAGCCAGAATCCTACTCCGCACTGATGAGGGGCAACACCCCGAAACAGCTGTCTGTGGATGGATAACTGGCTTAGGTTTTCCCGTCACATCCTTAAAGCTTGTAAAAAAGCGGGATCTTGACATAGTGGCCACTTAATATGGTGGATTTGGTGATCTCTGTAATGGAGACACCCCTTTGCTTGGTTTTCCTTCCTTTGAGGGATATCTGGCTTTCATTGTGTTGTAGACCCATAACTGGGGCTCCACATTTATTTTGCATATTCCCTTTTCCCAGGGAACTTTGCACTTCGGATTGCTGTGTTGAGACTCTTAAGTGAGGCTCCGCGGTGTTTTTGTAGCTGGTCTCCCTGAGGAGATCAGCTATTGTTGTGTTTGGGTGGTCTCCGAGGCATTGCTCCCGGTTAGCCAGAATCCTACTCCGCACTGATGAGGGGCAACACCCCGAAACAGCTGTCTGTGGATGGATAACTGGCTTAGGTTTTCCCCGTCACATCCTTAAAGCTTGTAAAAAGCGGGATCTTGACATAGGGGCCACTTAATATGGTGGATTTGGTGATCTCTGTAATGGAGACACCCCTTTGCTTGGTTTTCCTTCCTTTGAGGGATATCTGGCTTTCATTGTGTTGTAGACCCATAACTGGGGCTCCACATTTATTTTGCATATTCCCTTTTCCCAGGGAACTTTGCACTTCGGATTGCTGTGTTGAGACTCTTAAGTGAGGCTCTGCGGTGTTTTTGTAGCTGGTCTCCCTGAGGAGATCAGCTATTGTTGTGTTTGGGTGGTCTCCGAGGCATTGCTCCCGGTTAGCCAGAATCCTACTCCGCACTGATGAGGGCAACACCCGAAACAGCTGTCTGTGGATGGATAACTGGCTTAGGTTTTCCCGTCACATCCTTAAAGCTTGTAAAAAAAGCGGGATCTTGACATAGGGGCCACTTAATATGGTGGATTTGGTGATCTCTGTAATGGAGACACCCCTTTGCTTGGTTTTCCTTCCTTTGAGGGATATCTGGCTTTCATTGTGTTGTAGACCCATAACTGGGGCTCCACATTTATTTTGCATATTCCCTTTTCCCAGGGAACTTTGCACTTCGGATTGCTGTGTTGAGACTCTTAAGTGAGGCTCCGCGGTGTTTTGTAGCTGGTCTCCCTGAGGAGATCAGCTATTGTTGTGTTTGGGTGGTCTCCGAGGCATTGCTCCCGGTTAGCCAGAATCCTACTCCGCACTGATGAGGGGCAACACCCCGAAACAGCTGTCTGTGGATGGATAACTGGCTTAGGTTTTCCCCGTCACATCCTTAAAGCTTGTAAAAAAGCGGGATCTTGACATAGGGGCCACTTAATATGGTGGATTTGGTGATCTCTGTAATGGAGACACCCTTTTGCTTAGTTTTCCTTCCTTTGAGGGATATCTGGCTTTCATTGTGTTGTAGACCCATAACTGGGGCTCCACATTTATTTTGCATATTCCCTTTTCCCAGGGAACTTTGCACTTCGGATTGCTGTGTTGAGACTCTTAAGTGAGGCTCCGCGGTGTTTTTGTAGCTGGTCTCCCTGAGGAGATCAGCTATTGTTGTGTTTGGGTGGTCTCCGAGGCATTGCTCCAGGTTAGCCAGAATCCTACTCCGCACTGATGAGGGGCAACACCCCGAAACAGCTGTCTGTGGATGGATAACTGGCTTAGGTTTTCCCCGTCACATCCTTAAAGCTTGTAAAAAAGCGGGATCTTGACATAGGGGCCACTTAATATGGTGGATTTGGTGATCTCTGTAATGGAGACACCCCTTTGCTTGGTTTTCCTTCCTTTGAGGGATATCTGGCTTTCATTGTGTTGTAGACCCATAACTGGGGCTCCACATTTATTTTGCATATTCCCTTTTCCCAGGGAACTTTGCACTTCGGATTGCTGTGTTGAGACTCTTAAGTGAGGCTCCGCGGTGTTTTTGTAGCTGGTCTCCCTGAGGAGATCAGCTATTGTTGTGTTTGGGTGGTCTCCGAGGCATTGCTCCAGGTTAGCCAGAATCCTACTCCGCACTGATGAGGGGCAACACCCCGAAACAGCTGTCTGTGGATGGATAACTGGCTTAGGTTTTCCCCGTCACATCCTTAAAGCTTGTAAAAAAGCGGGATCTTGACATAGGGGCCACTTAATATGGTGGATTTGGTGATCTCTGTAATGGAGACACCATTTTGCTTGGTTTTCCTTCCTTTGAGGGATATCTGGCTTTCATTGTGTTGTAGACCCATAACTGGGGATCCACATTTATTTTGCATATTCCCTTTTCCCAGGGAACTTTGCACTTCGGATTGCTGTGTTGAGACTCTTAAGTGAGGCTCCGCGGTGTTTTGTAGCTGGTCTCCCTGAGGAGATCAGCTATTGTTGTGTTTGGGTGGTCTCCGAGGCATTGCTCCAGGTTAGCCAGAATCCTACTCCGCACTGATGAGGGGCAACACCCCGAAACAGCTGTCTGTGGATGGATAACTGGCTTAGGTTTTCCCCTTCACATCCTTATAGCTTGTAAAAAAGCGGGATCTTGACATAGGGGCCACTTAATATGGTGGATTTGGTGATCTCTGTAATGGAGACACCCCTTTGCTTGGTTTTCCTTCCTTTGAGGGATATCTGGCTTTCATTGTGTTGTAGACCCATAACTGGGGCTCCACATTTATTTTGCATATTCCCTTTTCCCAGGGAATTTTGCACTTCGGATTGCTGTGTTGAGACTCTTAAGTGTGGCTCCGTGGTGTTTTTGTAGCTGGTCTCCCTGAGGAGATCAGCTATTGTTGTGTTTGGGTGGTCTCCGAGGCATTGCTCCCGCTTAGCCAGAATCCTACTCTGCACTGATGAGGGGCATCACCCCGAAACAGCTATCTGTGGATGGATAACTGGCTTAGGTTTTCCCCGTCACATCCTTAAAGCTTGTAAAAAAGCGGGATCTTGACATAGTGGCCGCTTAATATGGTGGATTTGGTGATCTCTGTATTGGAGACACCCTTTTGCTTGGTTTTCCTTCCTTTGAGGGAAATCTGGCTTTCATTGTGTTGTAGACCCATAACTGGGGCTCCACATTTATTTTGCATATTTCCTTTTCCCAGGGAACTTTGCACTTCGGATTGCTGTGTTGAGACTCTTAAGTGTGGCTCCGCGGTGTTTTTGTAGCTGGTCTCCCTGAGGAGATCAGCTATTGTTGTGTTTGGGTGGTCTCCGAGTCATTGCTCCCGGTTAGCCAGAATCCTACTCCGCACTGATGAGAGGCAACACCCTGAAACAGCTGTCTGTGGATGGATAACTGGCTTTGGTTTTCCCCGTCACATACTTAAAGCTTGTAAAAAAGCGGGATCTTGACATAGGGGCCACTTAATATGGTGGATTTGGTGATCTCAATAATGGAGACACCCGTTTGCTTGGTTTTCCTTCCTTTGAGGGATATCTGTCTTTCATTATGTTGTAGACCCTTAACTGGGGCTCCACATTTATTTTGCATATTCCCTTTTCCCAGGGAACTTTGCAATTCGGATTGCTCTGTTGAGACTCTTAAGTGAGGCTCCGCTGTGTTTTTGTAGCTGGTCTCCCTGAGGAGATCAGCTAGTGTTGTGTTTTGGTGGTCTCCGAGGCATTGCTCCAGGTTAGCCAGAATCCTACTCCGCACTGATGAGGGGCAACACCCCGAAACAGCTGTCTGTGGATGGATAACTGGCATAGGTTTTCCCAGTCACATCCTTCAAGCTTGTAAAAAAGCGGGATCTTGACATAGGGGCCACTTAATATGGTGGATTTGGTGATCTCTGTAATGGAGACACCCTTTGCTTGGTTTTCCTTCCTTTGAGGGATATCTGGCTTTCATTGTGTTGTAGACCCATAACTGGGGCTCCACATTTATTTTGCATATTCCCTTTTCCCAGGGAACTTTGCACTTCGGATTGCTGTGTTGAGACTCTTAAGTGAGGCTCTGCAGTGTTTTTGTAGCTGGTCTCCCTGAGGAGATCAGCTATTGTTGTGTTTGGGTGGTCTCCGAGGCATTGCTCCAGGTTAGCCAGAATCCTACTCCGCACTGATGAGGGGCAACACCCGAAACAGCTGTCTGTGGATGGATAACTGGCTTAGGTTTTCCCGTCACATCCTTAAAGCTTGTAAAAAAGCGGGATCTTGACATAGGGGCCACTTAATATGGTGGATTTGGTGATCTCTGTAATGGAGACACCATTTTGCTTGGTTTTCCTTCCTTTGAGGGATATCTGGCTTTCATTGTGTTGTAGACCCATAACTGGGGATCCACATTTATTTTGCATATTCCCTTTTCCCAGGGAACTTTGCACTTCGGATTGCTGTGTTGAGACTCTTAAGTGAGGCTCCGCGTGTGTTTTGTAGCTGGTCTCCCTGAGGAGATCAGCTATTGTTGTGTTTGGGTGGTCTCCGAGGCATTGCTCCAGGTTAGCCAGAATCCTACTCCGCACTGATGAGGGCAACACCCCGAAACAGCTGTCTGTGGATGGATAACTGGCTTAGGTTTTCCCCTTCACATCCTTATAGCTTGTAAAAAAGCGGGATCTTGACATAGGGGCCACTTAATATGGTGGATTTGGTGATCTCTGTAATGGAGACACCCCTTTGCTTGGTTTTCCTTCCTTTGAGGGATATCTGGCTTTCATTGTGTTGTAGACCCATAACTGGGGCTCCACATTTATTTTGCATATTCCCTTTTCCCAGGGAACTTTGCACTTCGGATTGCTGTGTTGAGACTCTTAAGTGAG
>JAKVIS010002301.1:0-24013 GCA_033119425.1 Bufotes viridis | reverse complement strand
TCCACGAGGCAAATCTCAGAACAAGACTTACCGCACACAAGTCCTTCTCCCACATACCTTGTGCATCTGGGTATGGCGGCTGTGGTTGGTCGGTCGGCACTCTCCCGCCATGACTCTCCCCCGTCTTGGTCGGAATGGGGGCTTGTGCCAGTTAACTGGTTCTAGGTTCCGCCTGATTGGTCCCGGGTGAACAGCGGACATGTGTAGATCACTATTACATCTCAGAACACTTGACTGGAACCTTACAGTCTCTGGCGAAGTGCTCAGTGGATGCACAGCATCGAAGCGGATATTATGACTTCTTAACATTCCTCAAAGGGCTTTGCTATGAAGACACTGCATTTCCTTAAAGGATGTGGTTTATCATGATAGGGCAATGATGAACGGGGTTCCTTAGGGCTTTCTATTTCTATTGTTATTAGTGGGCACAACCCTGTCTTTTTACTGAAATTAGACCTTTAGAGCCCCTGTCTGGGACTGAAAGTCTCGTGTCTCTGTTTAGTAGAGCCAAAGATGTTGGTTCCTAAGGTGTTGAAGCTCAGATCGCTTTTAGCTCTAGCTAAGTCCTTGATGAACTTACAGAAGAATGAAAATGGTGGAAAGGGAACACGATGTTGCTCCTTGTATTTTGAACCCGTTGTTGCCCATTGGTCTTGGAATATTGAGGGTAATTTCTCCACAATCAGGCCCACACCATGGGAGGTATCAAGAAAGCTGAGACCTGGTAGTCTGTGGGTCTCCCTGATGATTTCAAACTCAAGAAGAAGATCGCTTAATTACTGGAAGCCTTGGCGGTCTGTATTGATAATCCAGGAAAGTTGTATAGACGTTTAAATAAGGCACGTTCAACTACTTCCGAGCCGTCGTATGTCTGCTCTAATCTTTCCCATGCGAGATCGAAGGCCTTTGACTGGTTCGTAGATATGAACGGTTTTGAGTCTCACAGTTTGACGACCATGGACCTAGCCATCTAACTAGTAAATCAAGTTCTGCATAGGCGGTACAACACAAGGGTTTGAACTGTTGTCTTGAAGGTGGCCTTCCAACTTCTATAGTTCTCTGGGCGATCATCAAAGTTCGTAAGGTTAGTACTGATGAGATTCCTGAGAGTGAGGTACTTAGTGATTTCTGATGCGTTATTTCTTTCCTGCATCATGGCGATGGGAACTTCTCCTCGCTGGTGTTGTTGGCACCATCTGATGCCCTATGTTTGGGGTTGGAAGATGGAATGGAGTGGCAGCTGGGTTGAATGTAAGTGAAGGCTTACATCTGGTAATGTTGGCGCCAGCGTCTTGGTTGCTATGTAACTAGTCTGACAGGAGGTTTTAATGTGATTTGATGAGCTTGAAGCAGCTTGGTCTCTAATGGTGCCTGAAATACTGTGTAAGGTGCTAGAGGTTTGAAAGAAAGAGAAATATCCACTGGACTGGGGTCAACTGTATAGTTATCAGCTGCCTCTTTTCTACTCGCATGAGTTCAGCAGGCTGGCGTGCAGAGCCCAAATCTTCTGGTGCAAATGCATTTACTTTGCTTTGATCTAGGATGAATTGCAGGGTACAGCCGTCTGAGTCATTAGATATCTTGGACGTAGGATGATAAGCTTCTTCTTCTTTAGCAGCCTCTTCAAGAACTCTGAGTTCAGCCATGGCTGCTGCTTCTTCCCTTTCCTTCTGAAGGACCTCCAACTCAGCTTGTGTCTCTGCGACTTTCGCCTTAATGACTGCTTCCTTTCTAATGCAGTGAGCTTGTACCTTTGCTGCTTCCGCTTTGCGCGTGCCAACACCAATGAGGTACTCATCGAAGAGTGCTGTGAGCGAGACCTAGCGATGAGGACTGAGCAATAGATTTCGAGGTACGGGATGAAGCCTTAGAGTGCCTTGAAAGGTTAGAATGGCGGGACGCAGTTTCATATTGTTGTGATATCTTGTCCTCTAGCATTGACTTGACTGCCATAAATCTGCTATATCTTTCATCATTAAGTGCAGTGTGGGTCTTTAATTCTAGGATGAATTCCTCTGAGTTGAGACTTGATAACAGAGAAGAATATTTTTCAGACAGTCTATTATAACTATCATAGGTCTTATTCAATTTTGTACACATGGCCTTTAATTGATCTTCATTATAGCCTGATCCATGTGCTGCATCCATACATTGTTCAGTCTTTTTCCAACAAACTGGACAAATTATCACATATCTCAATTTTGTCTGGTTAAGAGGGCCTCTTTCATTTTTAATGAGGGTTTAGAAATCCTTCTAGCTGTGTCCTGCATTTCCATCTGTAACACAACAGCGACTCTCTAGTGGTGGTTCAGTCTTTTAATAGCCCACAGCAGGCAGACGACATTACCTCAGAAAAACAGGCTGAATACAGTTCCTAGCCTGTATGAAACTGTAATTGCTAGAAGCTTCTAGCATCCAAGTGAATGCAGTACTGAGCAGTATAAGATATTACTCTTATTACTGTAGCATAACTGAGACAAATGATGATAGCTATTACTTGGAGGAGGAGAATATTCTTTTCTTAGCGGAGAAGGAGAGTACTAAGACAATTCTTTACTGTGGCGTTTCAAATGTCAGCCTTATACAAATCACGCATCTGTGAGGTGACTTGTTAAATCAGACATCCTCCACTTACAGTTTACGCATCCGACACCCAGGAGTTAATCAAGTAGTTTTCTAATCCGGAGATATGCAGGGAATCCAGATGGTAAAAGAATTATGCCACTAATATTCTCCTTGATAAGAACATGAGATACACAGATTCACCTCAGATTTTCCTCAGAATTAGAGCACACAAAACAGCAATGCATGACAGGGTAAACAGGAAGTGGCTAGACTGAACCAACTAGAAGCAGAAACAGAGGGGGAGGAGAAGAGCGGAGCATACCAATACACAATTCAAGATACTGAAACAGAACAGATATATTTAGCTTATTTTTATATATATAACTTCCAATACAGATATAGCTTAGAAGCAGTGGAAACTTATATACTGATATAGATTAGATAAAGCAATAGCTCATCAGATATAGCTATATCTACAGTATATGATGGTCAGTTATTTACTTGTGTCCTGGGTGGTATGTGTAATTTGTAATTGTTGAGTGGGCCAGCGCCCCAGATACCGGAGGAGAACGGGTAAACTGGCCCACAGAAGTCGAGGGACGGAGCCAGACACATACCCTGCTGCTGAACAATTCTCTCATCACAGCTCTGGTTAGGATCGCTTACAATCGCCGAGGTCTGTGTGAGGAGGGCGAGATTGGGCAGGCACCTAATGCTCTGACGTCTCGCTTACAGAGCCGGGCCACTCCTCAAGCAGGGAGAAGCTTGTAAACCAAACGTCACGGCTTCAGCAGAGTTGACCTCGGGGGTCACATGACCCAAATCTGACAGGAGAAATAAAAATAGTGTAAGTGATTTTATAAAAAAGTTTAATATGGTAATATAAAACTCCTTTACATAAATTTATATAACTCGGATTTACCCTTTTAACCCCTTAAGGACACGGCCCTATTTCACCTTAAGGACCAGGCCATTTTTTCAAAATCTGACCAGTGTCACTTTATGTGGTGATAACTTTAAAACGCTTTTTCTTATCCAGGCCATTCTGAGATTGTTTTTCGTCACATATTGTACTTCATGACACTGGTAAAATGAAGTCGAAAAATTTCATTTTTATTTATAAAAATACCAAATTTACTAAAAATTTTGAAAAATTAGCAATTTTCCAAGTTTCAATTCTCTACTCTATAATACATAGTAATACCGCCAAAAAAGTTATTGATTTACATTCCCCATATGTCTACTTCATGTATCGATCATTTTGGGAATGCCATTTTATTTTTTGGGGACGTTATAAGGCTTAGAAGTTTAGAAGCAAATCTTGAAATTTTTCAGAAATTTTCAAAAACCCACTTTTTAGGGACCAGTTCAGGTCTGAAGTCACTTTGTGAGGCTTACCAAATAGAAACCATCCAAAAATGACCCCATTCTAGAAACTACACCTCAAGGTATTCAAAACTGATTTTACAAACGTCATTAACCCTTTAGGTTTTCCACAAGAGTTAATGGCAAATGGAGATAAAATTTCAGAATTTCAACTTTTGTAAAATTTTCCATTTTAATCAATTTTTCCAGTAACAAAGCAAGGGTTAATAGCCAAACAAAACTTAATATTTATATTATGTACTCCTATAGTAGAAACTCCATAAAAGTGACTCCATCTAAGAAACTACACCCCTCAAGGTATTCAAAACCAGTTTTACAAACTTTGTTAACCCTTTAGGTGTTCCACAAGAGTTATTGGCAAATGGAGATGAAATTTCAGAATTTCTATTTTTTGTTACCTTGTCTCAAAAAAAGTGTAATATAGAGCAACCAAAATCATATTTACCCTAAAATAGTACCAACAAACTGACACCTTATCCCGTAGTTTCCAAAATGGGGTCACTTTTTTGGAGTTTCTACTGTAGGGGTGCATCAGGGGGCTTCAAATGGGACATAGTGTCAAAAACCAGTCCAGCAAAATCTGCCTTCCAAAACCATATGGCGTCTCCTTTCCTTCTGTGCCCTGCCGTTTGGCCATACAGCAGTTTACTGACCACATATGGGGTGTTTGTGCAAACAAGAGAATCAGGGCAATAAATATTGAGTTTTGTTTGGCTGTTAACCCTTGCTTTGTTACTTGAGAAAATGGATTAAAATGGAAAATTTGCAAAAAATAGCTGTTTTGGGACCGTTTTTATTGTTTGTTATTTACATCGTTGAACTGACAGGTTATATTGTGTTCTATTTCTATAGAGCAGGTTGTTACGGACGCGCACAATACCAAATATGACTACTTTTTGGGGTTTTTGTTTCAGTTTTACATAATAAAGCATTTTTGAAAAAAATGCTTTTTAGTGTCTCCACATTCTGAAAGCCATAGTTTTTTTGTTTTTGGTGCGTGCATATGACATTTTGGTCGCTATGCTATTACACTTTTTGTAGATGTGAGGTGACAAAAATGGCTTTTGGACAATTCGTGATTATTTTATTATTTTTTTGCTGTGTTCAGCTGAGGGGTTAGGATCATGTGTTTTTATAGATCAGGTTGTGGATGGGCCTTGCGCGATACATAATATGTATACTTTTATTTATTTATTTATATAAGTTTTACACAATAATATCATTTTTTTAAAACAAAAAAACAAATCATGTTTTAGTAAGTCTCCATGTTTTTTTTTTTTGTAGAATCTTTATTTAAGTTTTCACATAAATTTTTATAACAAAATATGCCAGCTGACAGGAAAGTCAGAAAAGCCGACACACAATGAGCGATCAAATGTCATAAATTGAGGCACAACATTGAATTATGAACAAGAGGTCAGCTGTGAGAATCAAAGATTTGCACAACAAAGATGTGGGAAGGGTAGAGACAAGAAATAGGGAGGTAGGTGGGGAGGGGAGGGGTAGCCAAGCCTCTCTCTCACGTCGTGGATAGTAGTACACGGCATTCAGCTGAATCGTGAAATTCAATCCAGTGGCACCAGGTTTTAATGAATTGCTTCTCAGTGTGTTTTATGGATGAGGTAAGATCTTCCATTCTCAAGGTCTCCTGTATTTTGTTGATCCACATAGGTACAGTGGGAGCAGAAGATTGTCTCCACAGACACGGGATACAGGCTCTCGCTGCATTGACCATATGTCTAACCACAGACTTTTTGTACGTAGATAAGGGATCTCGCACTGATGGAGCAGGAACAAGGCAGGCGATTTGGGCAGGGTATATGAAGTGAATTTGGAGGTGATGTTCCAGACGGCATCCCAAAAACTCGAGAGGACTGGACATTCCCAGAAAATATGGAGGATAGTGCCCCTTGCTTGAGTACATCTCCAGCACAAAGGGGAGACTGAAGGAAAAATACTATTTAGTCTGGTGGGGACCCTGTACCAACGGGACAGGAGTTTGAACCCAGCCTCTTGGACATTACTGGCTATAGAAGTTTTGTGTACACAGGTATACAGTCTCAGCCTCTGTTCTGGTGAAAAAGTGGTATTCAGATCAGCCTCCCATTGGGAGATATATGTGGGCGTAGGTTGGTTTGGCGGAGAAATTAACAAGGAATACATCCTGGAGAGGGTATGACTGGTGTCTCCTATGTGGTCACAAATGAGTTCAAAGCCCGTTCTATCGCGGTCAAACGTTGAGACTGGGGGCAAAGAGGTCAGGAAATGGGTGAGCTGACGAGATTGCCAAGGGTTCAGGGACGGAGTCCCCGCCATATCCGTGAGCTGACGGGGGGTGAGCCAAGTATTCGCAGCAGTCAAGTGAAGTGCCCTAAAGTAGTCTCGACAGAGTAGTTCCCGGAATGGGCCACGTTCTACCCCAGGTGGAAATCGAGGGTTACCCAAAATAGGGAACATTGGCGTAGGGGAGGGTGAAATACCAGGACGTTCCCGCACAGACGCGAAAGCTGTCAGGGTGGGGCCTATGGTCGGATGTGTACACGCAGCCAGAGGTGTATGAGTATCTAGCCAGGGAGTAGTAGCCAATGGGGTAGGGAGGAAAGACTGCTCAATTGTAACCCATTGCTTGTATGTTATGCTACGACACCAGTCGATAATTCTGGACAGGTGAGAGGCTCTGTGGTAGGAGATAAAATCGGGTAATCCCAAACCCCTTCAAGTTTAGGACGGAATAGAAGTGACCTAGCAATTCTAGAGGGTTTACCCGCCCAAATGAAGTGTGTCATCATTTTCAGGAGACTATGGAAAACAATCTAGGGATGTGAATTGGCATGGCTTGAAAGTGATATAGGATCCTCGGAAGGATGTTCATCTTGAATATGGAGATCCCTACCGAACCAAGAAAATGTGTGACCGTGCCAACGGTCTAGGTCTGCTTTATGAGTCGGAGAAGTAGTGGGTAGTTAGCTTGATATAGATCTGAGAGGGTGGAGGTTAGATGTATCCCGAGGTACTTGAGTGAGGATTTCGCCCATTTAAACGGGAAGTTAACGGATAGGGATGTCACGAGGTCCGCAGGAAGGGAAACATTAAGGGCTTCTGATTTCTGATAATTAATTTTGAAATTTGAGAGGGCTGAATATGTTTTGAGTTCCCGTAGCAGGTTCGGCAGAGCAATCCGCGGTTGGTTAAAAAAGAGTAGATCATCCGCGTAGCGCAACTTTATGTGGGGGAACCCTGGATCTGCAGACCCGAGATATCTCGGTTTGCTCTAATATGGCACAAGAGAGGTTCCAGGCAGAGTACGAAAATCAGAGGGGAAAGGGGACAGCCCTGTCGCGTGCCATTACGAATCGTGAAGGGAGAAGAAAACTGACCATTTACCTTGACCATCGCCACCGGATTGGAATAGAGATTGCCTATTCTAGCCATCATCTTTTCCCCAACCCAATATACCGTAGGGTCTCCAACATGAAATTCCAGTTAACCCTATCGAACGCTTTTTCGGCGTCGGTAGAGAGTAATAAGGTTGGGATCCCAGAGGAGACGGCTTTATAGATCATATTAATCGCTCTAGTGGTATTATCTCGGGCTTCCCTGAGGGGTAAAAAGCCGGTTTGGTCTAGATTGATCAATTTCTGGAGGTGAGGCAAGAGGCGTGTGGCCATGATTTTAGAAAACAGTTTCAGATCAACATTGATCAGGAGATGGGACGATAGCTCTGACATAAAGTCAGATCTTTCCCTTCTTTAGGAACTACAGTGATGTGCGCTCGGAGAGTATCAGCGGGTAAAGTACGGGCTCTATCAAATGAGTGGAAGGCAGATAAAAATGAGAGGAAAGGATGTCTCCAAACCGCTTGTAATATGACAGCGGGAGTCCATCTGGCCCAGGGGCCTTCCCAGTCTGGGAGTCTTTAATAGCTGCCTGCAACTCAGTCGGAGATATAGGGGCTTCTAACGACGAGATCGCCTCTGCAGGAAGGGTGGGTAGACCCGATGATTCAAGGTAGGCTGTCATGGGGGTAATGACGCAGGAGAGGAAGCTGGGCTGTGGGATTCTAAATTATAAAGGGAACGATAGTATGTTTGGAAGGATTCCGCTATGTCTCGTGGAAGGGAACGTCTAACCCCAGAAGGATCATATACATGGGGTACATAAGAGCTTAACCTGACTTTGCGTAATGCACGAGCCAGAGTTCTGCCCGGTTTGTTTCCGTGTTCGTAGTAGTGTCTACGACATTTAACCAGGGTCGCCTTCGCTTTGGAGATGCATAATGAGCGGACCTGGTCACGAGTTGCGTGGAGTTCAGCACCCACTTGGGTATCCAATGTCTGCTTATGCTGCTGCTCCAACACATGAATGCGCGATAGCAAGGAATTAATACGAGCCGCCCTCTCTTTTTTCTGTCTAGAGCCAATTTTAATGAACGTACTCTAATGAAGCACTTATGGGCTTCCCAAATAGTAAGGGATCACTCTCTGTGGCGTATTATATGTGAAATAATCAGTCAGGTCTCTCCGCACCTCAGATGTAGCCTGTATATCCTGCAGGAATGACTCATTCAACTGCCAGTGCCAGGCTCTGGCCTGGAAGGACGGGAAGTTGAGTGACAAGGATATCATGGCATGGTCGGAGAAGGTTAAGGAGTCTATCTCTGCCCCAGTGAGGATGTCTAGTCTAGCGTGTTTGATCAGGAAGTAATCTAGTCTAGAGTAAGAGTCGTGGAGGGTGAGAATAAAATGTATAGTCTCGAGAGGACGGGTGTAAGATACGCCAGGTATCAGCCAGTTGATGTGAATAAAGGAGATCTTTCAATTTGGAGAGTGCGGAGTGAGGTAGCGAGACCCGACCCTTAGAGGAGTCCGTTCGGGGGTCCAGAACTAGATTGAGATCCCCACCCAGTATTAGGATGCCTTCAGAAAAATCCTCCAGAGCTCTAAGAACTTTTGATAAGAAGCTTACTTGGCCTACATTTGGGGCATAGACAGTGGCCATCGTGACCAATGTTCCTGCCAATTTACCCCTTAACAAATAAGTACCTGCCAGCTCCATCAGTGTTTGACCCCACAAAATCCCAAGAGATCGCTCCAGAGATGAGCAACGATACCCCTTTTACCTTGGCATCTGGAGAAGTACTGTGATAGACATAGGGGAAATGTCGGTCAGAAAGTTTCGGAATTGACGAGGAGCGGAAGTGTGTTTCTTGAATGAAAGCCACCTGAGCTCTCTTTTTCCAGAGGAGACGCAAGAGGGAAGACCTTTTCTCCGGAAGGTTGAGACCCTGCACATTGAGAGAGACCAATAGAACATTAGACATGGTATATAGCTAGGAGTTAAGAGTCTAGTTCCTCAAGATACGACGTGGGAGAGAGGTGCACTGGGGACTAGGGGGAGAGGAGAAAGGGGGGGAACACACAAGGAAGCAGAGACGAGAAAAAGGGTAGGAAGGTGAGGTAGGAAGAATAAAGGATGAAACGAGAAGAGAGAAAACCTTTGCAGACTTAAACGTAACTGTGAGTAGTCTGCCCCTAGGAATAAAACCCAAAGGAGGAAGTCACAGTACCCTAGCGGGGGTAGTAGAACGAATGGCGCTTAGAAGGAAATTACAACGCTACAGTGCTACAATGAGAACATACTAAACGGGAGGAAGTCCATTGACCCAAGAAAGAACAGATGAACTTCAGAACGGGAGACCGTTTTCAAAAAATGTCACAGATTAGGACCATATAGAAAAGAAGACAAGGAGGTGGAGGTCACCATTATAGCAGAAGAGGAGAGGGTAACATGTAACAAACGAGGCAGGAATCCAGGGACAGAGGAGAGGAGTAGAAACCTGGACATAGGTTAAAGGCATGAGAAGTAAATACAATAACAAGGACCCCGATAGGAGCCTAGGACTGATTCCAACTAGTCGATTAGGATCCTGGATCAACGTGGAGATGGCGGGAGCCTCCTCTGGGGTAAGTAGTGTGGTCTCGAAGGACGATTCTGCGGGAGACTGGGATGACCAGGCGAGGGACGCCTCGGGAACGGTGAAGCCTGTCGCTTGGCAAACTCTGGACGAGTTGAGGGGTCCTGCAGGAACGGAGGGACAGTCCAGTCTGGAACTGGGAACGGTGAGATGTCGAGGAACTTGAACAATTCCGGAAGATCAGCAGGAGATCGAATCAACACAGACTGACCAGTACCGTAGCGACAATGATGTGGAACGGGTGGCCCCAGCGATAGGTCGCACCCGCTCTCTGATCGCATCCAAGAGTGGTCTGACCGTTTCTCCGCATGGACAGAGGAGGCGAGAGACATCAGGCAGGACAGAAATCGGAATACCCTCATAGAAAAGTTCTTTCTTCTCCCAGGCCTTGCGAAGAATACGCTCTTTCACCACGTAGAAGTGGACTCGGCAAATTACATCTCGTGGTCTATCTAGACCGCCAACTTTGGGACCAGCGGTCCGGTGGACCCTATCCAGTTCAATTTCAGACCAAGGCGGATCGCTCCAGGATGGCATTAAAGATGCCGGTGACAGTAGAGTGTAGTTGTTCACCCGGTACGCTTCCGGGATATTACGGATTTTCAGGTTATTCCGGCGACCTCTGTTCTCTACATCATCAAGGTGCAAAGAAAAGTCCTTCAATTGAGAGGTATGGGAGGCCAGAGCAGAAGATAAGGAGTTAACCTTGACAACTGTGTCTGTATATCGGTGTTCCAGTGACGATAAACGGTCATCTAGCTGTTGGACATCCTCCCGCACAGATTGGAGGGCTTGGGCTTGCGTGGATTCAATTCGGGCCACCTGAGCCTCTAGGTCAGATCTGGTGGGCAAAGCCCTCACCATCTCCCAAAGGTCAGTTATGGTACGGTCTAGAGTGGGTGGGGGTAACGGGAGGTCCCTCTGCGTATCGGGTTGCTGTGTGGTGAAGATTGCTGGTATACCCTGACTAAGGGTCTGGGAATCCGGTACATGTGGGTGAGGGACTGATGTGGAGGGATCCGGAATGGAGTGAGGTTTCTCCCCTGCCGAGTCCCTGGAAGTAGCCCCATTTGAAGTGGCAATGTCTCTCCCAGCGTCAGGATAGTGTTCAACCGCCATGCGGTCTGCCATGTGGGACGGCGAGGAGTGGGAGCCAGCGCCATTTTGACGGACAGGCTCTGTCTGCGCCCTCAGTGTGGTGTCATGGTCACCGGTAGGGGCTTGTAATCCACGATGGTTCGTGGAGGTCCAGCATGCAGGCACTTCACCTGTGAAAGATGGGGCCGAGCTGTGTGTCAGGAGCTCGCCCAAGCGCGGCCCTCATGTGCGCGGCAGTAGCTGCTGGGGCCGGAGAGAAGGGTAGGGCTGCAGGCCGCAGGGATGAGACGGCATCTTCCATGCCCGGAGTGTCTGGGCTTGTCTGCGGCCCGGAGCGGAGATAGCGCCCGATGGACTGGGCAGGAGGGACCGCAGACTGGCCTCGATCTTCTCCTTTGGACATGGCCCGGATAGGAGGGTAAGTGGAGCGGTCGCCTCTGTTAGATGAGCTGGGTCACGGAGCTCCCTGTAAGTGCGTCTTCACTCCGCCATGTCGAAGCCACGCCCCGTGCTCCATGGTTTGAGAGCCATATTTTTATTTATTTTTGGGCGATTGTCCTATGTAGGGGCTCATTTTCAGCAGGTACCTTGTTCGATCACTGCCGGCTGAGCAGCAGTGATAGAAACTACTCATGACGTACCGGTACGTCATGTGTCCTTATGGACTCGGGAAACATGCCAGTATCAGTATGTCATGTGTCCTAAAGGGGTTAAGGCATTTATGCAAAATCTCATAGCATCATAAGATAAGAACTCCACTTAATGGTTGTTTTATTAACAGATGTTTCAATAGATGATCTACCTAATGAACAGGTCATAAAAGTGGTCTAAAAGGCAGTGATGGGCAGCAAATTCCTTTACAAAGCATACACTTCAAAGCTCAATTAATGGACCTTGCAGCTCAGGTACTTGTGACTTTTAAAATATTTTTTCTTTTGCATTATAGAGGACCTAGAATCTTTCAGATATATCAACTAATATGTTTTTTTACAGGTAGTGATATTCCAGACCTATAAGAATAATTCTGACTCTGCCTATTGAGGCAAAATATGTTTTCCTCTGGACAGTACAGCAGCTGTATGTGGTTTTGAAGCTTTTATCAATAGGAAACACATCATAGGAGAGGTATAATATTTGGTTTTACTAGAATAAATATTTTTGTTTAACATACTGTTTTTAATTTGTCTAATGATGTATATAATTTTCTGCAGGTAAAGGAAAACAGCAGGCACATCAAGAGTACAGGACTGCTATCAGTAAAGGGCATGGTGCTTATCTCATGGATCAGGATGCTCCTGTACGGTTTTAAAACACTACATTGTGTTAATTCCTATGTTAAAATAATCTTACTTGTAAAACAGAGGCTTAAAACCAAAGTATGCTTAACTCATTATATTGTTACAAGTCAACAATCTTAAAAATGATGAGAAACTGAAACAAAATCCTACATATACAGTGGCATGCAAAAGTTTGGGCACCCCTGCTCAAAATTACTGTTACTGTGAACAGTTAAAGGGGTTTTCCAGGATTTTAATATTGACGACCTATCCTTAGGATAGGTCATCAATATCAGATCGGTGGAGGTCTGACAACCGGCCCCCTGTCGATCAGCTGATTGAAGAGAAGGCCATGCTCCATGCAAGAGCAGCCTTCCTTTTATTGTTTACCTGCTTGCGGTCGAAATCGCAGCAGCAGCAGGTGTAATTACACAAAGCTGTTCTATTCACCTCTATGGGACGGCGGCTCTGTTCCTATATACTTGAATAGGCTGGAGCCGCTCCATAGAAGTAAATGGGATGGCTTTTTGTAATTACAATGAAGGGAAGGCTGCACTGGCACGGCACTCACCTTTTCTTTAACGAGCTGAATGGAATGATAGGTCATCAATATTAAAATCCCAGAAAACCCCTTTAAGCAAGTTTTTATTTTTAATCTTTTACACTTTCAAAGTAACAAAAAGGAAAATGGCCCAACACAAAACAGTTGGCACACTGCATGGTTAGTAGTAGCACCCTCTTGGCAAGTAACAACTTGTAAACACTTTTTGTAGCCAGCCAAGAGTCTTTCAATTCTAGTTTGAGGGATTTTCATCAATTCTTTCTTGCAAAAATCTTTCAGTTTTACTAGATTCCTGGGCAGTCTTGTATTCACTGCTCTTTTGAGGTCTATCCACAGATTTTCAATGATGTTCAGGTCAGGGGACTGTGAGGGCAAGTAGATAAAACCTTCACTTGCTCCTTTGAGGTAGTCTATTGCGGATTTTGTGTTTAGGATCATTATCCATTTGTAGAAGCCATCCTCTTTTCAACTTCAGCTTTTTTTTACAAATGGTGTTATGTTTGCTTCCAGAATTTGCTGGAATTTCATTGAATCAATTCTTTCTCTACCCGTGAAGTGTTCCTCTTGCCATTGGCGGCAATACAACCACAAAGCATGATTGATCCACCCCCATGCTTAAAGGGGTTCTCCGGGCTTTTAATATTGATGACCTAACCTTAGATAAGTGGGGGTCCGACACCCTGCACACCAACTGATCAGCTGTATGAAGTTGTGTGCACGTCCCATCGCCCTTCTCTTTTCCTGCTTACTGCTGCTTTGCCATTGACAGCAAGAAGAGAGATGGGAGATGGCACATGCACACTACGCACTCCTTCCCTTCATACCGTTGATCGGGCGGGAGGTGCTGGTGTTGGACCCCAGCCTATCCTGGAGGATAGATCAAATTAAAGATAGAAAGCACTCGATCCTCTTGTCACGCTTCAGGGGAAGGAGCTTTCTCACACTTTATTAACAAGATAGATCCCAGCAACGTGTTCTTTTATACTGCTGTTTATTTCAAAGTACAAATACAACATTATTCTGGACGCTGCCTCGGCAAGTAGCCTGCTGAGAAAGGCTACTTGCCGAAACGCTGCTCAGGATAATGTTGTATTTGGTACTTTTGGAATAAAACAGCAGTATAAAAGAACATGTTTGCTGATATCCTAAGGATAGGTCATCAATTTTAAAAGCTCGGGAAACCTCTTAATATCCTGCTGAACAATTCGATCTTTGGCTGGAGATCACCTAAGGGAATGTGAAGCTTAGCCAAGGGTCGAGGTTCAGCATTCTGTTTCTCCTATTGTAGACAGGGTAAGGCACACTACTACTGCAGCCAGTTGTCTGACGGCCACACAAGGGCAGTAAGGAGGAGGAGGTTGGACATGGCTGATCTGTAGAGAAACAGAAAAGATGTCCTTATATATTTCTTAGTTTTAATTGTAATTTCAGACGTAAATAGGATTAGAAGGGTTTTCCCAGATTTTTAATACTGATGACCTATCCTCTTGATAAGTCATCAGTATCTGTTCGAGTGGGTGTGCGACACCCGGGACCCTTGCCAGTCAGCTGTTTGAGACGGCACTGGTGCTCCTTGTGAGCGCGCAGCCTTCTCGCAGTTTACCAAGCACAGCGCCTACATTGTATTGTATAGCGGCTGTACTTGGTATCGCTCTCAGCCCCATTCACTTTTTTTTTTATTTTTATTAGCAGAATTAGTGTTATTATTTTTTCATTCTCTCAGCGTTTACTGTTCTTTTAACCACTTGCCGCCACGCTAACGCCGATGGGCGTCAGCGCGCGTTCTCTCAGGTCTCACTGCCGCCTATCGGCGTCATCTCGTGAGACCCGAGATTCACATGAACGCGCGCGCGTCGCGCTGCGTTCATGTGATCGGAGCCGGACAACTGAAACTACAGCCTGCCAGCGCTGATCATGCGCTGGCAGGCTGTAGATGCGAAAAACCGCATTTAAATGCATATCAGACGCTGTTTTTTAAACAGCGCCTGATATGCCTGTTGCTCATCTCGCCTGGTGGTCCCTTTGTTTGGGACCACCAGAGGAAAACATACGTAAAGTGCACCAATCACTACACACACCCCCCCACCCCCATCACTGATTAACCCCTGATCACCCATGTCACCCCCTGATCACCCCTGTCACCCCTGTCACTAATCACCCCCTACAGGCTCATTCAGACATCCGTATGTGTTTGCGGATCCATGGATCTGCGGATCCATGGATCTGCGGATCCGCAAAATACGGACTACCCGGCAATGCGCTCCGCGATTTTGCAGATCCGCACAGAACTATATAGAAAATGCTTTCTTGTCCGCAACTGCGGACAAGAATAGACATGTTCTATATTTTTGCGGAACGGAAGTGCAGACTCGGAAGCGCCGGATCCGTAATTCGATCCGAGCGGGACAAAGTCTGTCCCCATAGAAATGAATGGGTCCGCAATTCCGCTCCGCAAAACAGAATTTCGGACGTGTGGAATGAGGCATCAAGGGTCCCGCTTGACCGCCAGTTAGTTAGCTACTTGTTAGTTAGCTAGCGCCCACCGCACCGCCAATCACTGATTTGCGTAGAGATTTTTTCATCCACATTGACCGATGCGAATGAAAAAAATCTGTGCCGTTCATTTTTTTTTTTCAGCGCAGAGGCTGAACGGAAAAAATCTCATTACCCAGTATGCTCAATATACGGAGAATCGCAGAAACTCCTAATGCTGGCCATACGTGTAATGATTACGGAGACCCTCAAATGCCAGGGCAGTATAAATACCCACATGTGACCCCATTTTAGAAAGAAGACACCCCAAGGTATTCCGTGAGGGGTATGGCGAGTTCTATGTAAAATTTTATTTTTGTCACAAGTTAGTGGAATATGAGACTTTGTAAAAAATATATATATATATATATATATATATATCACTTCCGCTAACTTGTGTCAAAAATTTTTTTTCTGTGAACTGTCATGCCCCTCACGGATTACTTGGGGTGTCTCTTCCACAATGGAGTCACATGTGGGGCATTTATACTGTCCTGGCATTTTAGGGTCCTAAAGCGTGAGAATCAATACGTAAAAATGCCCTGTGAAATCCTAAAGGTACTCATTGGTTTAGGGCCTTGCAGCATCTTGGCTGCAAAAGTGTCACACATGTGGTCATGCATGACTCAGGAGTAAGTAAGGGCAATGTGTTTAGGGTGTGTTTTACATATACCATGCTGGTGTGAGAAATATCTCTGTAAATGACAACTTTTAAAAAATTTTATTCAAAGTTGGCAATTTACAGAGATATTTCTCTCACCCAGTATGGGTATATGTAAAAATACACCCCAAAACACATTGCCCTACTTCTCCTGAGTACGGTGATACCACATGAGTGACACTTTTTGCAGCCAAGATGCAAAGGCCCAAATTCCAATGAGTACCTTTTAGGAGGGCATTTTACGCATTTTTCTTCTCACGCTTTAGGGCCCCTAAAATGCCAGGGCAGTATAAATACCCCACATGTGACCCCATTTTGGAAAGAAGACACCCCAAGGTATTCGCTGAGGGCATAGTGAGTCCATGAAAAATTAAACTTTTTGTCAAAAGTTAGCGGAAAGGGAGACTTTGTGAGAAAAACAATAAAAATCAATTTCCACTAACTTGTGCCCAAAAATTTTTTTCTATGAACTCGCCATGCCCCTCATGGAATACCTTGGGGTGTCTTCTTCCAAAATGGGGTCACATGTGGGTATTTATACTGCCCTGGCATTTAGGGTCCTAAAGCATGAGAAGAAAATGCGTAAAAATGTTCCTCTAAAAGGCTACTCATGGAATTTGGGCCCCTTTGCCATCTTGGCTGCAAAAAGTGTCACTCATGTGGTATCGCCGTACTCAGGAGAAGTAGGGCATGTGTTTTAGGGTGTATTTTTACATATATCCCTGCTGGGTGAGAGAAATATCTCTGTAAACTGACAACTTTGTATAAAAATATTTAAAAGTTGTCGCTTACAGCGATATTTCTCACAAACACTATGGGTATATGTAAAATACACCCCAAAACACATTGCCCTACTTCTCCTGAGTACGGCGATACCACATGAGTGACACTTTTTGCAGCCAAGATGCGCAAAGGGCCCTAAAACCAATGAGTACCTTTAGGATTTCACAGGGCATTTTACGCATTTGGATTCTCACGCTTTAGGTTCCCTAAAATGCCAGGTGAGTATAAATACCCCACATGTGACCCCATTTTGGAAAGAAGACACCCCAAGGTATTCGTGAGGGGCATGGCGAGTTCACAGAATTTATTTTTTTGGCACAAGTTAGCGGAAATTGATATATTTTTATTTTTTATTTTGTTTTTTACAAAGTCTCATATTCCACTAACTTGTGACAAAAATAAAATTTTACATGAACTCACCATACCCCTCACGGAATACCTTGGGGTGTCTTCTTCTAAAATGGGGTCACATGTGGGGTATTTATACGGTCCTGGCATTTTAGGGGCCCCTAAAGCGTGAGAAGAAGTCTGGAATCCAAATGCGTAAAAATGCCCTGTGAAATCCTAAAGGTACTCATTGGTTTAGGGCCCTTTGCGCACCAGGCTGCAAAAAGTGTCACACATGTGGTATCGCCCGTACTCAGGAAGTGGGGCAATGTGTTTTGGGGTGTAGTTTTATATATACCCCTGCTGGGTGTGAGAAATATCTCTGTAAACGACAATTTTAAAATTTTTTATACAAAGTTGTCAGTTTACAGAGATATTTCTCTCACTCAACATAGGTATATGTAAAATACACCCCAAAACACATTGCCCTACTTCTCCTGAGTACGGCGATACCACATGAGTGCCACTTTTTGCAGCCTGGGTCCGCAAAGGGGCCCTAAAACCAATGAGTACCTTTAGCTTTTACATGGCGGCTCACAATTTAGCCCCGCCCAAAATGCCAGAACAGTACAAACACCCCACAAATGACCCCATTTCGGAAAGTAGACACCCCAAGGTATTCACTGAGGGGCATAATGAGCCCGTATGAGATTTTATTTTTTGCCAGAAGTTAGCAGAAATGGAAACTTTATTATTATTTTTTTCCTCAGAAAGTGTCATTTTCCGCTAACTTGTGAAAAAAATGAAATGATACATGAACTCACCATGCCCCTCCGCGAATACTTTGGGGTGTCTTCTTTCTAAAATGGTGTCATTTGGGGGTATTTATACTATCCTGACATTCTAGCACCTGAAGAAACATGACAGGTGCTCAGAAAGTCAGAGCTGCTTCAAAATGCCGAAATTCACTTTTTGCACCATAGTTTGTAAACGCTTATAACTTTTACCCAAACCAATAAATATACACTTATTGGACTTTTTTTTATCAAAGACATGTAGAACAATACATTTAGAGAAAAATTTATATAGAAATGTAGTTTTTAAAAAAATTACAACAGAAAGTGAAAAATGTCATTTTTGCAAAAATGTCGTTAAATTTTTATTAATAGCAAAAAAGTAAAAATGTCAGCAACAATGAAATACCACCAAATGAAAGCTCTATTAGTGAGAAGAAAAGGAGGTAAAATTCATTTGGGTGGTAAGTTGCATGACCGAGCAATAAACGGTGAAAGTAGTGTAGTGCGGATTTGTAAAAAGGGCCTGGTCACTAGGGGGTATAAACCTGTGGTCTTCAAGTGGTTAAGTTGTATAGATCTTTTAGTATATTCAGATGTTATGTATACAGTTTTACCGTCTTTGTAAGTTGACCATACTGACCATTTATAAACCGGCGGTGACTTGCCAAGAACAATATGTAATTTTGCTACTTCTATTTTAGGATGTATTCACAGTGAGTGTGGGAAATTTACCACCCAAAGCAACTGTTGTCATAAAATCACTTATGTTATGGAGCTCAACTGTCAAGATGGTTGTATTACTTTTTCAATACCTGGAAGTGTGGCTCAATGGCAACAAGACAAAGCGTTAAAAGAAAATACCCAGGTAAAATTATTGCTTTGAAATTCATTTTGTTGGAGGTTTATCAGTTCAGTAGTTCATGACTGGAACCCTTTTGTTTTTATGGATACTTTAACAAAAGTGGGCATTGATAGTGACATGGCAACAAAGGGGTAAGTTTGAAAAACCACTATGGAGTTATTGTGTATCAGATCAGTGTAATGTAACTTTATTTTCAATAGTACTTTATTTTGCGCAGTAGTTTTATATGTAACCTATTGTTTTACACACAGTCATGGCTCATATTACTTCAATATTATATTTCAATACCATATTACTTCTACACTACTCACAAAAAGTTGGGGATACTTTGGCTTGTGGGTGAAATTTCAGGATGAACCTACAATGCATTCTAACCTTTACAGGTGAACTTAATGTGACCTTCTCTAAAATTTTAAATGCACATGTTCAAATGTTCAGTGTTTGAGTACTTTTGCTCAACTTGCTGTTCTCTAACAAGGAGCAAAATTCACAACTGGTATTTGATTTATGACTCACCCAAAAAATTTCCTGGTGCAATTGGTATTTAAACAGTCCTCCTCATCATGCTGTTCACATTTTGACATCATGAGACCAAGACGATTGATCAACCGTACCTCTTGATTGCGAGGCTTCAAGCAGGATGTTCTCAGACGGAAGTGGCGACTGAGCTTACAGTGTCACAGAGTGTCCTCAGCAGGTTGTGACAGAGATTCAGAGAGACTGGAAGAGTCACAGAAAGGCATAGAAGTGGGCGTCTCTGGCCACATCCGAACCGGATGATAGAATGCAGCACAACTCCAGGCATGTGTAAGAGGCACCAAAGTGTTGTGCCAGACCATTCAAAACTATGTACATCAGGTCTGCGTGCTAGATGACCTGCAAGGGTACCTGACCACATCACCAGGCACTGGCGTCATTGTCTTGCATGGGCCAAGGAGCATCTACTGGGCTGACGAGGACCAGTGGGACTCGGTGCTGTTCACTGGATGAAAGTCGATTCACGCTGAGCAGAAATGGCCTCCACTTTCTCCAGACCCGAATCCCATTGAAAACCTATGGGATCAGCTGAGTCACAGTGTAGAGCAGGCATCCTCAAACTGCGGTCTCTCCAGCTGTTCTAAGCTACAACTCCCAGCATGCCCGAACAGCCTACAGGTATCAGCCTACGAGCAGGGCATTGTGGGAGTTGTAGTTTTGCAACAGCTGGAGGGCTCAGTCTGAGAGATGCCTGGTGTAGAGTCTTGTAACCAGGGCTCCAGACTAAAAAAGTTACCTAGCTGCCATTGGCTCCTAAACTAAAAAATTAGGAGCCAAATAAAATTTTTAGTCGTCAAATTTAAATAGATATATATTCATGATAAGAAAAAATTGCCTCATTAACACGTCAGTGTTTGGTCAGTGTTTCCATCAGTGATTGTGAGCCAAAACCAGGATTAAAGCCTCCATAGACATCAGGTATAAGGGAGAGATCTGCACCAGTTCTGTGTTTACAGCCCAACTGGTTTTGGGCTCACAAATCACTGATGAAATCACTGACCGAACACTGATGCCACAGTCACACTACGGGTTACACATTATGTTTCGGGTCATATGTTATATTATACTATGACTCGAAACATGAGACGCTCAGACAGATGCCAGACTGCGGCATCCCCACCATAGAGTTCCATTGTACAAAAGTGTATAATTTTTGTGGACTTTACAGGATGGGAAGGCGTGGTAATTCATTCGATCTCCCATTCTGCAAAAACGTATAAATTAGCATATATGTTTTTATGTACAATGGAACTCTATTGGAGGGATGCCACAGTTTGGCATCTGTCTGAGGCGTCAGTAAACATACGTTTTTGTTTGTATATGTTAAGCGATGACAAGGATCAACATTTCCATTATTTTCATTGTTCTGCTCATCCAGCGATCATAATATGAAGCAATTATAGCGAAGTGATAAAGTCCAGTCCAATATGGCGGAACCTCTCTGTAATCGCTATCACTTGGCAGAATAGCCTGCTGTGTATTACACACACTGCAACACATACATCACTGCACTCACACACATCAGTGTGAGATGTATGTAGTGCTGTATACATGTGTATGATGTATGTAGTGCAGTATGTGATGTGTGTAGTGCAGTGTGTGATGTATACCTGTGTATGATGTATGTAGTGCAGTATGTGATGTGTGTAGTGCAGTATGTGATGTATGTAGTGCAGTGTGTGATGTGTGTAGTGCAGTATGTGATGTGTGGTGCAGTGTGTGATGTGTGCAGTGCAGTGATGTGATGTAGTGCAGTGTGTGATGTGTGTAGTGCAGTGTGTGATGTGTGTAGTGCAGTGTGTGATGTGTGATATGTGCAGTGTGATGAGTGTGTGTAGTGCAGTGTGTGTATGTGTGTGAGTGCAGTGTGTGATGTGTGTAGTGCAGTGTATGATGTGTGTAGTGCAGTATGTGATGTGTGTAGTGCAGTGTATGATGTGTGTAGTGCAGTGTAGTGATGTGATGTAGTGCAGTGTGTGATGTGTGTAGTGCAGTGTGTGATGTGTGTAGTGCAGTGTATGATGTGCGGTGAATGTAGTGTGTGATGTATACATGTGTATGATGTGTGTAGTGCAGTATGTGATGTGTAGTGCAGTATGATGATGTGTGGTGCAGTGTATGATGTGTGTAGTGCAGTGTATGATGTGTGTGAGTGCAGTGTGTGATGTATACATGTGTACTGTATGATGTATGTGATGATCACACACTCACTACATACATTACACATGGATACACTAACACCTTGGCAATGTCTCCCTTCGTCTGCGGTCCCATCTTGATGTGCGCCCTCAGCGCGCCCGGCACTCCTTCGCTAGACACCCAGCCGGCCCTCCTCCTTCATCTCCCGCCGGCTTTCTCTTGTGCAGGGCGCTAGTAGTGGCTCGAAGACGCGTCAGACTAATTCACACAGCAAAGCTCCTACTGTATGGAGCTTTGTTATTGGTTATTTCCAGGCTGCGCTGCCTGTGCTGTGCCGCCGTGGTGCGGCCTGCTGAAGTTTTTTTCTTAAAGCTGCAGCTGACAAGCTGTAGGATAAAAGTCAGCAAAATGGCGATAGAGACTTAAATTTCTTATCGCCATTTGCAAATTCCTACCGATGCATTGGCGACCATTTTGGTCGCCATCTGGAGCCCTGCTTGTAACTCTGTACCCCTTAGAACATCAATGACCTGAGGGCTGCTTTTCAAGGAGAGTGACATGCTGCGCCTCAGCAGACATCACTAAGTTCACTTGTGAATAGCATGAGGTAGTCGTTGTCAAGCTTTTATTGTGTGATTTCTTGTGGGGTACATCTCACCACTGTTGTTGATTTTTGTTTCAATGGAATTGTTTGAGATGAGGAAATAATCATGCATCTACCCAAATACCCTACTTTAATGATATAATATCACCGTAGCGTGAACTCTTTACGTTTTCCATAAATTTCACCTAAAGCCAAATATCCCTAACTATTTGTGAGTAGTGTATATATACAGCACTGTTCAAACGTTTGGTTGTCAAGTTTGGGAAAATACTAGATAAAGTAAGAACTCTTTCAAAAATTGGATCAGATTTAAGAGGGCTTTAAAGGCTTCTGAGTGTTGATGGACCTATTATCAGGATAAGTCATTAATATCCAATGTTTCCAATATTTGGTGTGACCACCCTACACATGACACATGTGCCCTGCAAAAGTATTCACTCCCTTTGACTTTTGTCTGATTTTGGTGCCTCACAACCTGGAATTAACATTGATTGTTTTAAGATTTGCATCATTTAATTTACAGAACATGCCTACAACTTTGAAGATGGTGTTTTTTTGTTTGTTTTTTTATTGTGAAGCAGACAACAAATAGGATAAAAGGACTAAAACAGTCAATGTGTATAACTATTCACCCCCTAAAGTCAATACTTTGGATGAGCCAACTTTTGCGTTAATCACAGCTCCAAGTCGCTTTGGATAAGTCTCTATGAGCTTGCCACATCTTACCACTGGGATTTTTGCCTATTCCTCTTGCAAAACTGCCCCAGCTCCTTCAAGTTGGATGGTTTGCGCCTGTGAACAGCAATCTTTAAGTCTGACCACAGATTTTCTATTGGATTGAGATCTGGTCTTTGACTAGGCCATTCCAACACATTTACATGTTTCTCCAAACCACTCCAAGTGTTGCTTTAGTAGTGTGTTTGGGGTCATGTCTCCTGCTGGAGAGTGAACCTCCGTCCTAGCTCAAATCACGCACAGAGCGCTACAGGTTCTGCTCAAGAATATCCTGTGTTTAGCACATCCATCTTTACCTCAACTCTGACCCAGTTTCCCAGTCCCAGCTGCTGAAAAACATCCCCACAGCATACATGCTGCCACCACCATGTTTCACTGTGGGGAGGGTGTTCTTTGGGTGATGTGATGTGTTGGGTTTGCGCCAGACATAGCGGTTTCTTTGATGGCCGAAAAGTTCCACTTAGTCTCATCAGACCAGAGCACCTTCCCTCCATACATTCTGGGAGTCTCCCACGTGCCTTTTCGCAAACCCTCAACGTGTCTTTTTGTTTTTAGCTGAAAGTAATGGCTTTCTCTCTGGCCACTTGCCATACAGCCCAACTCTATGGAGCTTAGGCTTATTGCTGTCCTATGTACATATACTCCAGTCTCTGCTGTGGAACTCTGCAGCTCCTCCAGGGTTACCTTAGGGTCTCTGTGCTGCCTCTCCTTGCCCGGTCCGTGAGTTTTGGTGGCGGCCGTCTCTGGCAGGTTTGCTGTTGTGCCTATTCTTTTCTAATTGGTTATCATAGATTTGATGGTGCCCAGGATCTATCAAAGATTTAAATATTTGTTTCATAACCTAACTCTGACTTGTACATCTCAACAACTTTGTCCCTTACTTGTTTGAAGAGTTCCTTGGTCTTCATGGAGTGTTTGGTTAGTGATGCCTCTTGCTTAGGTGTTGCAGCCTCTGGGGCCTTTCAAAAGGTGTGTATAGGTAATGGCAGATCATGTGACACTTAGATTGCAGACAGGTGACATATTTCACTAATTATGTAACTTCTAAAGGTAATTGGTTGCACCAGAGCTTTTATGTACTTCCTAACAAAGGGGTGAATACATATGCACATGTCAATTTTCTGTTTTCTATTTCTAAACAACAAGTTTTATTTATATATTTTCTCTCATTTCA
>JAKVIS010002300.1:17500-20627 GCA_033119425.1 Bufotes viridis | reverse complement strand
AAGTCAGACGCCTTATCCGTTAGGCCACGCCGGTCAAAAGCCGAGGAACACTGGCTAAAAATAAAAGATCCCAAAAGCAACATCTTTGCATTGAACTAAAAGTCAAGAGAAAAATAATTTCAATGAATCAATCAAATATTACCAAACATATACATTCTCCATTGTTTAATCACAGAACAATGTTTCTTAAATGAAATTTAAAACTTTTTGAAATGTGTAGATTTGCTTCCCAAAATTTTAAACGTTTTTGAAGTCAACATGGCGCTTGTCAGGATGGCCGAGCGGTCTAAGGCGCCTAGACTCAAGAGTCAACTCTCTTCCGTGGCTATGGGGTGTTCACGTCTCCGAATGGAGGCGTGGGTTCCAATCCCACTTCTGACAGTGTGCATCTTGTTTTATTTTCTCCCTTAGGTGGGTGTCCTGGTTGGCAAAATGAGATTTGGGTTTAAAACACACCCTGACGGGCAAGTTTTTGGCTTTAGCAACTTTCATTTCTACCTAAATAATATAGCAAATTGGAGTTTCATGGTTAAACATTTTTGACAACATTAAAAAGAAGGCAAGAACATTAAGAGCCAACGCACTGTGAAAACTACCAAACAACTGAAACCCTCAAGTGTCTGACCTGAAGGTTTTGCCAAATACATTAGACCACAAGGTCTAGAAATGTACAAATAGGAGTAACATTTAGGAACCTTAGCAAAACAGTCTCTTGATTTCAATTCAACAAGATCACTAAATATACACCTTCTCCGTCTCCTTGCACTGACAATGTTTCTTAAGTAAAATCTAAACATTTCGAATAGGGATTTTGTAGATGTGCTTTCCCAAAAATGTAAAACCCTTAGGAAACATCTTAACGCTTTGTCAGGGTGGCCAAGAACTCTGAGGTCCCAGGCTCAAAAATTTCAATTCACCCAGGATCTGTGGCATTCTGGTCTCCAAATGAAGGTGGATTCAAATCCCCTTTCTGACAGAGTGCTTTCTCTGCTGGAAGCTATCAATTGTACCTAAATGTTTGGGGTGCTCTGGACTCCAAATGGAGGCGTGGTTTCAAATCCCACTTCAGCCAGTGCGCTGAGAAGCCGGCACTGCACCAAAGTAATGAGAAAATGTGAGTCTCATCAAACCTAACTAGGCAAACTTGGAATTCAGCAGTCTGGGAAAGCTGGTCAACAGCTCCTGCAGGAGATTTAATGGAAGCCACGCTTGGTACATGCATTCTGTATACACTATATCCATAAATATAATAGGGAGGGAGTAATTATCACTGCGAAACTGGGCAGATTAGCTATGCAGCTTTATGTACTATGGCTGGTGCTGTTACAAAATCTAATTTGTACCATTAGTAACTAGGACTGTCCTTCTAGTCCCTTTAGTGGCCTTTTAAAGGGGTTATCCAGGCTCAGAAAAATAGGGCTGTATCTTCCAAAAACAGCATCCTACTAGTCTAAAGCTTGTATGTAGTATTGTACCTCATCCCCTTCAATGGAGTTGAGCTTTAATACCAGATATTTCTGGAATACCAAAAACGACGACCACACTTCTGTAATACTGGACAACCGCTTTATAAGCGAGCATCATCGCGACCACGAAGGGACTCGAACCCTCAATCTTCTGATCCGAAGTCAGACGCCTTATCCGTTAGGCCACGCGGTCAAAAGCCGAGAACACTGGCTAAAAAATAAAAGATCCCAAAAAGCAACATCTTTGCATTGAACTAAAGTCAAAGAGAAAAATAATTTCAATGAATCAATCAAATATTACCAAACATACACATTCTCCATTGTTTAATCACAGAACAATGTTTCTTAAATGAAATTTAAAACTTTTGAAAATGTGTAGATTTGCTTCTCCCAAAATTTTAAACGTTTTTAAGTCAACATGGCGTTTGTCAGGATGGCCGAACGGTCTAAGGCGCCAGACTCAAGAGTTAATCTCTTCCGTGTCTGGGGTGTTCTGGTCTCCGAATGGAGGCGTGGGTTCCAATCCCACTTCTGACAGTGTGCATCTTGTTTTATTTTCTCCTTAGGTGGGTGTCCTGGTTGGCAAAATGAGATTTGGGTTTAAACACACCCCTGACGGCAAGTTTTGGCTTTAGCAACTTTCATTTCTACCTAAATAATATAGCAAATTGGAGTTTCATGGTTAAACATTTTTGACAACATTAAAAGAAGGCAAGAACATTAAAGCCACGCACTGTGAAAACTACCAAACAACTGAAACCCTCAAGTGTCTGACCTGAAGGTTTTTGCCAAATACATTAGAACACAAGGTCTAGAAATGTACAAATAGGAGTAACATTTAGGAACCCTAGCAAAACAGTCTCTTGATTTCAATTCAACAAAGATCACTAAATATACACCTTCTCCGTCTCCTTGCACTGACAATGTTTCTTAAGTAAAATCTAAACATTTCGAATAGGGATTTTGTAGATGTGCTTTCCCAAAAATGTAAAACCCTTAGGCAACATCTTAACGCTTTGTCAGGGTGGCCAAGAACTCTGAGGTCCCAGGCTCAAAAATTTAAATTCATCCAGGATCTGTGGCATTCTGGTCTCCAAATGAAGGTGTTGGATTCAAATCCCCTTTCTGACAGAGTGCTTTCTCTGTTAGAAGCTATCAATTGTACCTAAATGTTTGGGGTGCTCTGGACTCCAAATGGAGGCGTGGTTTCAAATCCCACTTCAGTCAGTGCGCTGAGAAGCCGGCAATTGCACCAAAGTAATGAGAAAAATGTGAGTCTCATCAAACCTAACTAGGCAAACTTGGAATTCAGCAGTCTGGGAAAGCTAGTCAACAGCTCCTAGAGGATTTAATGGAAGCCACGCTTGGTACATGCATTCTGTATACACTATATCCATAAATATAATAGGGAGGGAGTAATTATCACTGCGAAACTGGGCAGATTAGCTATGCAGCTTTATGTACTATGGCTGGTGCTGTTACAAAATCTAATTTGTACCATTAGTAACTAGGACTGTCCTTCTAGTCCCTTTAGTGGCCTTTTAAAGGGTTATCCAGGCTCAGAAAAATAGGGCTGTATCTTCCAAAACAGCATCCTACTAGTCTAAAGCTTGTATGTAATATTGTACCTCATCCACTTCAGCGAAGTTGAGCTTTAATAC
>JAKVIS010002300.1:0-10000 GCA_033119425.1 Bufotes viridis | reverse complement strand
GTGCTTTCCCAAAAATGTAAAACCCTTAGGCAACATCTTAACGCTTTGTCAGGGTGGCCAAGAACTCTGAGGTCCCAGGCTCAAAAATTTAAATTCATCCAGGATCTGTGGCATTCTGGTCTCCAAATGAAGGTGGATTCAAATCCCCTTTCTGACAGAGTGCTTTCTCTGTTAGAAGCTATCAATTGTACCTAAATGTTTGGGGTGCTCTGGACTCCAAATGGAGCGTGGTTTCAAATCCCACTTCAGCCAGTGCGCTGAGAAGCCGGCAATTGCACCAAAGTAATGAGAAAATGTGAGTCTCATCAAACCTAACTAGGCAAACTTGGAATTCAGCAGTCTGGGAAAGCTGGTCAACAGCTCCTGCAGGGATTTAATGGAAGCCACGCTTGGTACATGCATTCTGTATACACTATATCCATAAATATAATAGGGAGGGAGTAATTATCACTGCGAAACTGGGCAGATTAGCTATGCAGCTTTATGTACTATGGCTGGTGCTGTTACAAAATCTAATTTGTACCATTAGTAACTAGGACTGTCCTTCTAGTCCCTTTAGTGGCCTTTTAAAGGGGTTATCCAGGCTCAGAAAAATAGGGCTGTATCTTCCAAAAACAGCATCCTACTAGTCTAAAGCTTGTATGTAGTATTGTACCTCATCCCCTTCAATGGAGTTGAGCTTTAATACCAGATATTTCTGGAATACCAAAAAACGACGACCACACTTCTGTAATACTGGACAACCGCTTTATAAGCGAGCATCATCGCGACCACGAAGGGACTCGAACCCTCAATCTTCTGATCCGAAGTCAGACGCCTTATCCGTTAGGCCACGCGGTCAAAAGCCGAGAACACTGGCTAAAAAATAAAAGATCCCAAAAAGCAACATCTTTGCATTGAACTAAAGTCAAAGAGAAAAATAATTTCAATGAATCAATCAAATATTTCCAAACATACACATTCTCCATTGTTTAATCACAGAACAATGTTTCTTAAATGAAATTTAAAACTTTTGAAAATGTGTAGATTTGCTTCCCCCAAAATTTTAAACGTTTTTGAAGTCAACATGGCGTTTGTCAGGATGGCCGAACGGTCTAAGGCGCCAGACTCAAGAGTTAATCTCTTCCGTGTCTGGGGTGTTCTGGTCTCCGAATGGAGGCGTGGGTTCCAATCCCACTTCTGACAGTGTGCATCTTGTTTTATTTTCTCCTTAGGTGGGTGTCCTGGTTGGCAAAATGAGATTTGGGTTTAAAACACACCCCTGACGGCAAGTTTTTGGCTTTAGCAACTTTCATTTCTACCTAAATAATATAGCAAATTGGAGTTTCATGGTTAAACATTTTTGACAACATTAAAAGAAGGCAAGAACATTAAAGCCACGCACTGTGAAAACTACCAAACAACTGAAACCCTCAAGTGTCTGACCTGAAGGTTTTTGCCAAATACATTAGAACACAAGGTCTAGAAATGTACAAATAGGAGTAACATTTAGGAACCCTAGCAAAACAGTCTCTTGATTTCAATTCAACAAAGATCACTAAATATACACCTTCTCCGTCTCCTTGCACTGACAATGTTTCTTAAGTAAAATCTAAACATTTCGAATAGGGATTTTGTAGATGTGCTTTCCCAAAAATGTAAAACCCTTAGGCAACATCTTAACGCTTTGTCAGGGTGGCCAAGAACTCTGAGGTCCCAGGCTCAAAAATTTAAATTCATCCAGGATCTGTGACATTCTGGTCTCCAAATGAAGGTGTTGGATTCAAATCCCCTTTCTGACAGAGTGCTTTCTCTGTTAGAAGCTATCAATTGTACCTAAATGTTTGGGGTGCTCTGGACTCCAAATGGAGGCGTGGTTTCAAATCCCACTTCAGTCAGTGCGCTGAGAAGCCGGCAATTGCACCAAAGTAATGAGAAAAATGTGAGTCTCATCAAACCTAACTAGGCAAACTTGGAATTCAGCAGTCTGGGAAAGCTAGTCAACAGCTCCTAGAGGGATTTAATGGAAGCCACGCTTGGTACATGCATTCTGTATACACTATATCCATAAATATAATAGGAAGGGAGTAATTATTACTGCGAAACTGGGCAGATTAGCTATGCAGCTTTATGTACTATGGCTGGTGCTGTTACAAAATCTAATTTGTACCATTAGTAACTAGGACTGTCCTTCTAGTCCCTTTAGTGGCCTTTTAAAGGGGTTATCCAGGCTCAGAAAAATAGGGCTGTATCTTCCAAAAACAGCATCCTACTAGTCTAAAGCTTGTATGTAATATTGTACCTCATCCACTTCAGCGAAGTTGAGCTTTAATACCAGACACAACCCATGGACAGGTAAAGTGCTGTTTCTGGAATACCAAAAAAACAACAACCACACTTCTGTAATACTGGACAACCGCTTTATAAGCGAGCATCATCGCGACCACGAAGGGACTCGAACCCTCAATCTTCTGATCCGAAGTCAGACGCCTTATCCGTTAGGCCACGCGGTCAAAAGCCGAGAACACTGGCTAAAAAATAAAAGATCCCAAAAAGCAACATCTTTGCATTGAACTAAAGTCAAAGAGAAAAATAATTTCAATGAATCAATCAAATATTACCAAACATATACATTCTCCATTGTTTAATCACAGAACAATGTTTCTTAAATGAAATTTAAAACTTTTGAAAATGTGTAGATTTGCTTCCCCCAAAATTTTAAACGTTTTTGAAGTCAACATGGCGTTTGTCAGGATGGCCGAGCGGTCTAAGGCGCCAGACTCAAAAGTTAATCTCTTCCGTGTATGGGGTGTTCTGGTCTCCGAATGGAGGCGTGGGTTCCAATCCCACTTCTGACAGTGTGCATCTTGTTTTATTTTCTCCTTAGGTGGGTGTCCTGGTTGGCAAAATGAGATTTGGGTTTAAAACACACCCCTGACGGCAAGTTTTTGGCTTTAGCAACTTTCATTTCTACCTAAATAATATAGCAAATTGGAGTTTCATGGTTAAACATTTTTGACAACATTAAAAGAAGGCAAGAACATTAAACCAACGCACTGTGAAAACTACCAAACAACTGAAACCCTCAAGTGTCTGACCTGAAGGTTTTTGCCAAATACATTAGACCACAAGGTCTAGAAATGTACAAATAGGAGTAACATTTAGGAACCCTAGCAAAACAGTCTCTTGATTTCAATTCAACAAAGATCACTAAATATACACCTTCTCCGTCTCCTTGCACTGACAATGTTTCTTAAGTAAAATCTAAACATTTCGAATAGGGATTTTGTAGATGTGCTTTCCCAAAAATGTAAAACCCTTAGGCAACATCTTAACGTTTTGTCAGGGTGGCCAAGAACTCTGAGGTCCCAGGCTCAAAAATTTCAATTCACCCAGGATCTGTGGCATTCTGGTCTCCAAATGAAGGTGGATTCAAATCCCCTTTCTGACAGAGTGCTTTCTCTGTTAGAAGCTATCAATTGTACCTAAATGTTTGGGGTGCTCTGGACTCCAAATGGAGGCGTGGTTTCAAATCCCACTTCAGCCAGTGCGCTGAGAAGCCGGCAATTGCACCAAAGTAATGAGAAAAATGTGAGTCTCATCAAACCTAACTAGGCAAACTTGGAATTCAGCAGTCTGGGAAAGCTGGTCAACAGCTCCTGCAGGGATTTAATGGAAGCCACGCTTGGTACATGCATTCTGTATACACTATATCCATAAATATAATAGGGAGGGAGTAATTATCACTGCGAAACTGGGCAGATTAGCTATGCAGCTTTATGTACTATGGCTGGTGCTGTTACAAAATCTAATTTGTACCATTAGTAACTAGGACTGTCCTTCTAGTCCCTTTAGTGGCCTTTTAAAGGGGTTATCCAGGCTCAGAAAAATAGGGCTGTATCTTCCAAAAACAGCATCCTACTAGTCTAAAGCTTGTATGTAGTATTGTACCTCATCCCCTTCAATGGAGTTGAGCTTTAATACCAGATATTTCTGGAATACCAAAAACGACGACCACACTTCTGTAATACTGGACAACCGCTTTATAAGCGAGCATCATCGCGACCACGAAGGGACTCGAAACCTCAATCTTTCTGATCCGAGTCAGACGCCTTATCCGTTAGGCCACGCGGTCAAAAGCCGAGAACACTGGCTAAAAATAAAAGATCCCAAAAGCAACATCTTTGCATTGAACTAAAGTCAAAGAGAAAAATAATTTCAATGAATCAATCAAATATTACCAAACATACACATTCTCCATTGTTTAATCACAGAACAATGTTTCTTAAATGAAATTTAAAACTTTTGAAAATGTGTAGATTTGCTTCCCCCAAAATTTTAAACGTTTTTGAAGTCAACATGGCGTTTGTCAGGATGGCCGAACGGTCCTAAGGCGCCAGACTCAAGAGTTAATCTCTTCCGTGTCTGGGGTGTTCTGGTCTCCGAATGGAGGCGTGGGTTCCAATCCCACTTCTGACAGTGTGCATCTTGTTTTATTTTCTCCTTAGGTGGGTGTCCTGGTTGGCAAATGAGATTTGGGTTTAAAACACACACCCTGACTGGCAAGTTTTTGGCTTTAGCAACTTTCATTTCTACCTAAATAATATAGCAAATTGGAGTTTCATGGTTAAACATTTTTGACAACATTAAAAGAAGGCAAGAACATTAAAGCCACGCACTGTGAAAACTACCAAACAACTGAAACCCTCAAGTGTCTGACCTGAAGGTTTTTGCCAAATACATTAGAACACAAGGTCTAGAAATGTACAAATAGGGAGTAACATTTAGGAACCCTAGCAAAACAGTCTCTTGATTTCAATTCAACAAAGATCACTAAATATACACCTTCTCCGTCTCCTTGCACTGACAATGTTTCTTAAGTAAAATCTAAACATTTCGAATAGGGATTTTGTAGATGTGCTTTCCCAAAATGTAAAACCCTTAGGCAACATCTTAACGCTTTGTCAGGGTGGCCAAGAACTCTGAGGTCCCAGGCTCAAAAATTTAAATTCATCCAGGATCTGTGGCATTCTGGTCTCCAAATGAAGGTGTTGGATTCAAATCCCCTTTCTGACAGAGTGCTTTCTCTGTTAGAAGCTATCAATTGTACCTAAATGTTTGGGGTGCTCTGGACTCCAAATGGAGGCGTGGTTTCAAATCCCACTTCAGCCAGTGCGCTGAGAAGCCGGCAATTGCACCAAAGTAATGAGAAAATGTGAGTCTCATCAAACCTAACTAGGCAAACTTGGAATTCAGCAGTCTGGGAAAGCTAGTCAACAGCTCCTAGAGGGATTTAATGGAAGCCACGCTTGGTACATGCATTCTGTATACACTATATCCATAAATATAATAGGGAGGGGAGTAATTATCACTGCGAAACTGGGCAGATTAGCTATGCAGCTTTATGTACTATGGCTGGTGCTGTTACAAAATCTAATTTGTACCATTAGTAACTAGGACTGTCCTTCTAGTCCCTTTAGTGGCCTTTTAAAGGGGTTATCCAGGCTCAGAAAAATAGGGCTGTATCTTCCAAAAACAGCATCCTACTAGTCTAAAGCTTGTATGTAATATTGTACCTCATCCACTTCAGCGAAGTTGAGCTTTAATACCAGACACAACCCATGGACAGGTAAAGTGCTGTTTCTGGAATACCAAAAAAACAACAACCACACTTCTGTAATACTGACAACCGCTTTATAAGCGAGCATCATCGCGACCACGAAGGGACTCGAACCCTCAATCTTCTGATCCGAAGTCAGACGCCTTATCCGTTAGGCCACGCGGTCAAAAGCCGAGATCACTGGCTAAAAATAAAAGATCCCAAAAGCAACATCTTTGCATTGAACTAAAGTCAAAGAGAAAAATAATTTCAATGAATCAATCAAATATTACCAAACATACACATTCTCCATTGTTTAATCACAGAACAATGTTTCTTAAATGAAATTTAAAACTTTTGAAAATGTGTAGATTTGCTTCCCCCAAAATTTTAAACGTTTTGAAGTCAACATGGCGTTTGTCAGGATGGCCGAACGGTCTAAGGCGCCAGACTCAAGAGTTAATCTCTTCCGTGTCGGGGTGTTCTGGTCTCCGAATGGAGGCGTGGGTTCCAATCCCACTTCTGACAGTGTGCTTCTTGTTTTATTTTCTCCTTAGGTGGGTGTCCTGGTTGGCAAAATGAGATTTGGGTTTAAAACACACCCTGACGGCAAGTTTTTGGCTTTAGCAACTTTCATTTCTACCTAAATAATATAGCAAATTGGAGTTTCATGGTTAAACATTTTTGTCAACATTAAAAGAAGGCAAGAACATTAAAGCCACGCACTGTGAAAACTACCAAACAACTGAAACCCTCAAGTGTCTGACCTGAAGGTTTTTGCCAAATACATTAGACCACAAGGTCTAGAAATGTACAAATAGGAGTAACATTTAGGAACCCTAGCAAAACAGTCTCTTGATTTCAATTCAACAAAGATCACTAAATATACACCTTCTCCGTCTCCTTGCACTGACAATGTTTCTTAAGTAAAATCTAAACATTTCGAATAGGGATTTTGTAGATGTGCTTTCCCAAAAATGTAAAACCCTTAGGCAACATCTTAACGCTTTGTCAGGGTGGCCAAGAACTCTGAGGTCCCAGGCTCAAAAATTTAAATTCATCCAGGATCTGTGGCATTCTGGTCTCCAAATGAAGGTGTTGGATTCAAATCCCCTTTCTGACAGAGTGCTTTCTCTGTTAGAAGCTATCAATTGTACCTAAATGTTTGGGGTGCTCTGGACTCCAAATGGAGGCGTGGTTTCAAATCCCACTTCAGTCAGTGCGCTGAGAAGCCGGCAATTGCACCAAAGTAATGAGAAAAATGTGAGTCTCATCAAACCTAACTAGGCAAACTTGGAATTCAGCAGTCTGGGAAAGCTAGTCAACAGCTCCTAGAGGATTTAATGGAAGCCACGCTTGGTACATGCATTCTGTATACACTATATCCATAAATATAATAGGAGGGAGTAATTATCACTGCGAAACTGGGCAGATTAGCTATGCAGCTTTATGTACTATGGCTGGTGCTGTTACAAAATCTAATTTGTACCATTAGTAACTAGGACTGTCCTTCTAGTCCCTTTAGTGGCCTTTTAAAGGGTTATCCAGGCTCAGAAAAATAGGGCTGTATCTTCCAAAACAGCATCCTACTAGTCTAAAGCTTGTATGTAATATTGTACCTCATCCACTTCAGCGAAGTTGAGCTTTAATACCAGACACAACCCATGGACAGGTAAAGTGCTGTTTCTGGAATACCAAAAACAACAACCACACTTCTGTAATACTGACAACCGCTTTATAAGCGCAGCATCATCGCGACCACCGAGTGACTCGAACCCTCAACCTTCTGATCCGAAGTCAGACGCCTTATCCGTTAGGCCACGCGGTCAAAAGCCGAGAGCACTGGCTGAAAAATGAAAAGATCCCAAAAAGCAACATCTTTGCATTGAACTAAAGTCAAAGAGAAAATAATTTCAATGAATCAATCAAATATTACCAAACATAACATTCTCCATTGTTTAATCACAGAACAATGTTTCTAAATGAAATTTAAAACTTTTGAAAATGTGTAGATTTGCTTCCCCAAAATTCTTAAACGCTTTTGAAGTCAACATGGCGTTTGTCAGGATGGCCGAGCGGTCTAAGGCACCAGACTCAAGAGTTAATCTCTTCCGTGTATGGGGTGTTCTGTCTCCTGAATGGAGGCGTGGGTTCCAATCCCACTTCTGACAGTGTGCTTCTTGCTTTATTTTCTCCTCAGGTGGGTGTCCTAGTTGGCAAATGAGATTTGGGTTTAAAACACACCCTGACGGCAAGTTTTTGGCTTTAGCAACTTTCATTTCTACCTAAATAATATAGCAAATTGGAGTTTCATGGTTAAACATTTTTGTCAACATTAAAAGAAGGCAAGAACATTAAAGCCACGCACTGTGAAAACTACCAAACAACTGAAACCCTCAAGTGTCTGACCTGAAGGTTTTTGCCAAATACATTAGACCACAAGGTCTAGAAATGTACAAATAGGAGTAACATTTAGGAACCCTAGCAAAACAGTCTCTGATTTCAATTCAACAAAGATCACTAAATATACACCTTCTCCGTCTCCTCTGCACTGACAATGTTTCTTAAGTAAAATCTAAACATTTCGAATAGGGATTTTGTAGATGTGTTTCCCAAAATGTAAAACCCTTAGGCAACATCTTAACGCTTTGTCAGGGTGGCCAAGAACTCTGAGGTCCCAGGCTCAAAATTCTAAATTGATCCAGGATCTGTGGCATTCTGGTCTCCAAATGAAGGTGTTGGATTCAAATCCCCTTTCTGACAGAGTGCTTTCTCTGGCAGAAGCTATCAATTGTACCTAAATGTTTGGGGTGCTCTGGACTCCAAATGGAGGCGTGGTTTCAAATCCCACTTCAGCCAGTGCGCCTGAGAAGCCGGCAATTGCACCAAAGTAATGAGAAAATGTGAGTCTCATCAAACCTAACTAGGCAAACTTGGAATTCAGCAGTCTGGGAAAGCTAGTCAACAGCTCCTGCAGGGATTTAATGGAAGCCACGCTTGGTACATGCATTCTGTATACACTATATCCATAAATATAATAGGGAGGAGTAATTATCACTGCGAAACTGGGCAGATTAGCTATGCAGCTTTATGTACTATGGCTGGTGCTGTTACAAAATCTAATTTGTACCATTAGTAACTAGGACTGTCCTTCTAGTCCCTTTAGTGGCCTTTTAAAGGGGTTATCCAGGCTCAGAAAAATAGGGCTGTATCTTCCAAAAACAGCATCCTACTAGTCTAAAGCTTGTATGTAGTATTGTACCTCATCCCCTTCAATGGAGTTGAGCTTAATACCAGATATTTCTGGAATACCAAAAACGATCAACACACACTCTCTGTAATACTGGACAACCGCTTATAAGCGAGCATCATCGCGACCACGAAGGGACTCGAAACCTCAATCTTCTGATCCGGTCAGACGCCTTATCCGTTAGGGCCACGCGGTCAAAAGCCGAGAGCACTGGCTGAAATGAAAAGATCCCAAAAGCAACATCTTTGCATTGAACTAAAGTCAAAGAGAAAATAATTTCAATGAATCAATCAAATATTACCAAACATACACATTCCATTGTTTAATCACAGAACAATGTTTCTAAATGAAATTTAAAACTTTTGAAAATGTGTAGATTTGCTTCCAAACTCTTAAACGTTTTTAAAGCCAACATGGCGCTTGGTCAGAGATGGGCCGAAGCGGTCTGAGGCACCAGATCAAGAGTTAACTCTTCCGTTGGCGTGTTCTGGTCTCCTAATGGAGGCGGGGTCCAATCCCACTTGACAGTGTGCTCTTGCTTCTCCCAGGGGTCCTGGTCAAATGAGATTTGGGCTTAAACACACCCTGACGAAGTGGCTTTAGCAACTTTCTATATTTCTACCTAAATAATGTAGTGCAAATTGGAGTTTCATGGTTAAACATTTTTGACAACATTACAGCATGGCAAGAAACATTAAAGCCACGCACTGGGTTTAAAACTACCAAACAACTGAAACCCTCACAAGGCTCCGGACCTAGAGGTTTTTACAAACACATCAGACCATCAATGCTGTCTATGGAAAACGAAATACAAATAGGAGTAAATACTTTAGGAACCCTGGAAGCAAAAACTAGTCTCTTTGATTTGACACCAACAAAGATTCTACTAAAATATAACAACCTTCTCCGTCTCCTTGCACTCGGATTAATTGCTTCTTTGGCTGAAAATTCCAAAACATTTCGTAACAGGGATCTAGTAAGCCCTCAAGTGTCTGACCTGAAGGTTTTGCCAAATACATTGAACCACAAGGTCTAGAAATGTACAAATAGGAGTAACATTAGGAACCTAGCAAAAACAGTCTCTTGATTTCAATTCAACAAAAGATCACTAAATACTCCCACATACTCAAATCTCCTTGCACTGACAATGTTCTTATTAAATCTAAACATTT
>JAKVIS010002299.1:0-24203 GCA_033119425.1 Bufotes viridis | reverse complement strand
AAACGTGTTCACTAACACGGGTGTATTAATGACGTTTTTGCAGGAAAACATGTTCACTAATGGGTATAATAATGCAGCGCAGCACCAGTCCTGAAATCCCAGCACTGCCGGGGTCGCTTAGCATTATATTGATTTATGATGCTATGTAACCCTTACACTTCCGGAATGTATTGGATAACAGTGACAGCATTATGTCAGTGTTATCCAGTACTTTACAGACCCCTAAGGGTTACATAGCCTCATAAATCAATATAATACTATGCGACCCCAGCAGTGCTGAGAGTTCAGGACTGATGCTGCACTGCGGGTCCACTGCGTGACACTTGCTTGTCTAAAAGAGGCCATTGAATGGTATCTTGCAGTAATTGAATGTGTTTAATAACACAGGCATATTGGTTCGCTGAAAATGACCAATTACGAATGGTCCATTTGAGGACTTTTAGGTAGAAAAGGGGCAATAGCTTATTGTTTGCAGTAGAACATATGCTATTGGAGTGCTGGTAATAAGCCTATAAACTGTACCCAAAAAAACTTTTTCCAAAAACAAACAAACAAACAAACAGCTGTCTGTCATTCTTTCAGGGCACTCCTCCTCCTTGGCTCATGTGATCCTCCTTCTTCTTCCTTCCAGTCATTTCCTTTCAAAGTAAAATGGTACTGGGTATTGTTTTTGCAAGATTAATCCTAAGTGACTAGCAAAACATTGGATTCATTTGGCAGAATAAATTATATTAAATTTGTAAGGCATCTGATTCATTTGTAATTGATTCGTACATCTCTAATGTGTTCCTTTGGAAGTCAACAATCGGAAGACGAGACAATGAGAGCACACAAGCATGTTTGATTTAGACTGAAATTACATTTCGAGGACATGGAGACAGTGTTCTCTGTGTTAAATGCTGTAAGTTATGTTTACTTTACCAATAAGTTCTCCAATGTCTTTCTGTTACATAGTTGTCCAAAGCCATAATTGTATTTAATGTGTTATCTAGCCATGTAACAAGTGCACAAATTGCATTTCTATTGAATGCTGCAATTCAACTTGCCTTGCAGTATCGCTAAATCAATTTCAGTACTTTATGTGTTCCAGGTAAGTGGTTGGATGGAAACCAAGGCTAGCAAATGCTGGTATCTATGAAAATGTAATATATTGTTAAAATAAAGGTTCAATACAGGTTGGGTCTGAATTAGCAATGCCCGCTGTGGCATTTTTTACATTTTAACATCTTAAGGGTCTATCCACATGTGGCAGGAGGAAAGCCTCAGTCGGAAATAACATTCAAAGTGGGCTGGCTGTTACAGCAATATCACTGCTGGCATTGCAGCAGGTCCTTTGATACTTTCAACCTTTGCATTACAGAGGCCGATAGCCATGAGGAAGACTCGCAGCATAAATTGACATGCTGTGGATAGAAAACCTGCAGCTCAAGTTAGTTTACACTGTGGACTTGAAATTTAGAAAATTTCATACAGTTTGCTGGTACTGTAAAATGCTATGGATTTGCCGCATGCAAATCCACTACAGAAAGTCTGCCACATTTACACCACATGTGAATTGATCCTAAAGCGGTTTTCCAGAGAAATAAAAATTGGTGGCAGTGGGCTCACCCTCAATGGTCCCCTCACCACTGCTGACCTTGCTCCAGTCCTTGCTACTCTCCAATTCCTGCCTCAGCTTTGAAAGTGATGGGATGAGTGGACCCGGCATTCCCAGAATGTTGAGCCAGGACAAATTTGCACACATATTGTAAGGATATTAATTTTAAAAAGTGACCCTTTAACTCAGGTCTAACTATTGTGTGGAGCACTGTTCATTTGGTTCCATTTTTCATCTTCCAAGGATTATTACAAAGGCTAACACAATAAAGCTTTTGTACCATTTGAACAGGATAGCATCTTCAACTTTAAAACATGTAATTTTCCATCCTATTTTACAGTCATGAAATGCCTCACACTTTGATTATCCCACGATCTTTACAATACCTGCATTTTCCATCAGTCCTCTCAAATGTTCCCTTTCTTGCTGTGCAATTGGTTTGGTTTGTATGGATTGCAGCACAAAGCTTCTGTATTCTTTATACTGATGTATAATTATATTTAAATGCTTCCTATATAGAGGAATATAATAGCGATTATTAATATAATTATAGCTTTTTCATTTTTGTAGTGATTGGCTATTTGAGTGTGATTTTTCAACCACTGAGTAAAACAGAGGCTGAAAACCTGATTTTGCTATGTTGCATCACAGTGTGGAAAAGCTAAATAAGAAATGCATAAGGAAATGTATGTCTGCTGTATGTGAAAATTAAAATTACTATAATATAAAGATCAACAATATTTGAAAAGACTTTTCCTTTCATGATTTAGTTCAATCAAAAAGGTGATATATATATAATGTGTTTCCATTTCAACTTTAGGCTACTGTCATATAACCATAATAAAGATGCATGACCTTGAACATAGATCCCAATAGAAAATGTAACTGTTAGGAAGCCCTTTAAAACCAGATTTGGAGACATACAATATGTAAGATCAAAGCCATAAAATACATGTAACATGTAGGTACTTGAGAAGTAAATAATATTGAGAGGATGCCTTTCATATTAATGCCTATAGACTTATAATGGGGATATTATTAAAGCTCCTGTAAGTGTGATGTATAGGTGTCCCAATACTTTTGTTCATATAGTGTGGCTTCTTGGCAGTGAAATGGTTAATGCAAAGAAAGGAAATGAAACATAAAAAATATATTTTTTTTAAATAAGACACTTCTGGCAACATCGTTGGTTTAAAAATCATTCTAACATAAATGCAAGGGGTCTATGTTTAAATGCTAGGATTTATCAAGTGCAAATTGCTATTTTTGTTCTTATATTGAGGTCATTATAGAGGCATTAGGACTGGAATTGCTTGGAAATAGTGATAACTAAAAATAAAATCAGTCTGTGCACTGAGGTCACCAACATAAAGAATGCAACAATGAAGAAATGACTCATGTATCGTAAAATGTTGATTTTGCTTTCATTTTGGGCATATTACTTTTGAGTGAACTGGTAACAGCTTCTCTTCCTTTACAGGGACTTCAAGGACTTTCCCGCAATGCCTATATACAGAACATTAAGCTATTGTTTCTTAAAATAAGGTCTTAAACTTCTCCTAAAGGAGTTTTTAGTAAGAATTTTTAGGCACCCTCGTCAGAAGAGGTTAAAAATAAAAAAATGAATATTTTCTCACCTCTGCTAATCCCCTATCACAACCATTTTGATGCTGTTCCAGTCCTGCTGCTCTTCATTTTCTGGTCCTGGCTCCACACTGTAAATACCAGAAATGGCTCATTCAGGCTGACATAGGTCACTGTTATGACATTGACCTACCTTTCCTTGCATTGCCTTTGCATTGTATTGAGAAAAATATTTAGCAAATGCACCACAAAATTCTTATGTAATACATATGGATTTTGCACAAAACAAATTCCACAACAAAATTCAAAACAGACATTCAAAACATGCACAGTTAGACTAGGATACAATATGCCTGCAAAATAAAGCTGAATTATTATGTATCTCTGACAGTCCGTTAGAGAAAGAATAGAGTGGTGATGCACATGTTTGATCATTGCTCCATTCACTTGGGGAAATCGGGAACCCTTTTTTCTGAATCTGCGGTGGTAAAACCGATGGGACACCTACTAATCATATACAGTACTTATACTCTATTCTGTGGATAGGGGATATGTATTGGTCTTAGTACAAACTATTTAAGCTCTGTTTATACTATTTGTAAATAAATGGAGACCTTTGTGGTACCAAGAAAAGGAAATATTAGATTAGCGTTTGCATCTAATATTTAAACGTAAAAAAATAAAATAAGTAATAACTAAAACAAAAGTAGAATATATAAATTTTTCTTGCTAGACTTCCTAAAACTAAACGTATGTTTGTGCCTCTTTATTTTATAGATCACTGAGCACTTCCATTCCATTAATTGAACGGACATTTACATCATTCCCTTCATTTAGCTCTGTGGGAGAATGGCTGGAGGCCATTGAAATGGAGAGATACAAGGATAACTTCACAGCAGCAGGGTATTGCTACCTCGAGTCGGTGGCCAGGATGACAGTTCAGTAAGTTGCACTTTATGATAATATTTGTAATCTTTTCTTTTGATACAAAAATTTATCATTTTTATACTAATTAAGAAATGAGTAGACCACCCCAAAAAAGGACTTCTGAAAACATCATCTTGTGCTAACCACTACATTTCATGACTATTGCCATATAGCAATGTTACAACGTAGCCCATATACCTTGATGAAATATTCAATCTGATTTAACATCTCGAAAAGGGCACAAATAGGGAAATTAGGTGGGAAATGTGTTTTTGGGAAAACTGGAATGAATAAAGCATATGGAATATATCTTATAATAATCTAGTTTATAATATGACAATCATATCTTTTTGCAGGGATGTCATGAGTCTAGGAATTACGTCTGTGGAACATCAGAAAACTATTCTTAGTGGCATTCAGACCTTACGGGCTCAAGTTATACAAATGCATGGACGGGGAGTTCAGGTGTGACACGCAAGGACACAAGACAAGCCCTGAGACTGAAAAATCCAAAGGGAGAGCTGTACAGCCCCCATATCTGGCCCAGAAACATGAGCAGAAAAGGCAACATATAAGAGGTGGAAAATATATCTAGGATTACACTGGAGTAAAATCTTTTCTTAACTCCCAGAACGAAATTGTGAAAATTGTCATGTGGTTATCTCATGGATGAAGAAGGCACAGTCCCAAAGAAGATTTTATCTATTATGCTGAGAAGATGTGAAATCTATCTGTGTATCTGAAATCTAGCCATAGACTGCAAAGTGGGCAGATTTTATCAGCCTTTTAATATGGCCAAGTGTCTGTATGACGCATAGGCGTACAGGGTGAGCTGGAAACGCGTGCACTTGTTTTTACATGGGGTACATTGTTGTAATATTGTGGTGCCAACTACTCCATTAACTCGAAGTACTTAAGTATTTTTCTAACAGCAACTGTGTTGTACTGACTCCCATAAATAGCTTTTATTTTTACAGAATGTAAAAGAAAAAAAAAAAGACTTTTTTATACCAGATCAAGTGTCCAAGTGATATGTGTTTGGTGCAGAAAGTGCTAGTCTTTTTCTTTTCTCCTCCTTACTAAGCACTTTTTCCTCGGCGGCATTAAATGATGGCATCTTTCTCATGGGGCAAATGCAATGAAGCTGAAGTGGTGCAATTTGTCTTGTAGTTGAAGTTCAATGTGAGCAATCGCTTACTTTGCAAAGGTTTGTCTGACAGTTTCTATCAGCAGGGAGGTGAAATAGAGAATGAGTCGAGCAGAACAGGAAAAAAGACAATAATATAGTTATGAAGCCTTTTAAGAATACATAGGACGGCTGATTGGAAAGAAAATTAATTAAAAAATATGAGTGTCTGACATTTATAGTGTATGTCATTGTACCATTAGGAAGTATTGCTGCAGCCAAATGAGTTTTCAGGCAGGGTATGCCTGATGACTTTGAAATTCCACTGTATTACATTTTGCATTGCATTTCACTTGCTCCATTTCACCTTTACGAGCAAAAGGCTATAGCTTAAAAAGTTAGTTTGTTCATTCGTCCACTCATTCATTCAGTAAGCGACTGCTGATAAGAAATTTACCTGAAGCTACTTCATAACAGTTTTTGCTGCACTCTCACATGAATGATAATGCTGCGTCCTCAAGGGTCAAGGTCTCCTCTCTTCTTTCTGCCAATAACTCAATTTAATTTGGAACGTGTTGTTTTTAACCTATCTATTTTTATGTGCAAGAAAAGTGTCGGTTGACTGGCCACCTCTTCTGACTGCTACCTGTGATTCACGTCCTACAGTAAAATTATTAAGTAAGAGTACCTGTTCATTGTGGAGCATAAGGGTGATTCATAGCACTTGAAAGAATAGGGAGTGCTCAATGCAATCTTATAGTATTAAAAATAGATGTGCCACAACATCTCTTTCTGTCCACACAAATAAGTTTTGTGTAGTAAAGTAATAATAATGATTTGCAGACTTATTGAATTTATTACTTCAATCTCTTTCTGAAAGTGTAGACCAGATTGACAAGTCGGGTGTGCACCACTTTAGAGTTAGTTTTTGACACTTATTGTGCAAACACAAAAAAGAGATCTGAAAACTGCAAGATATACAAAAAGGTTTTGGTAAAATTGATATTCATGTTTGTTAAAGTGAATGTGTCATCAGAAGATGAGTTCATGTTTAAATCAAGTTTTAATGTTAAAAATTTTTAAGAATGTGTTGTGCTTTTTTTCAAGCCACTGTTTGTATTTTAAAAAAGTCGTACATTTTTGTAGTTTTTACACTAAGCCTTATAGGCTGACACTTCCTGTTCTGAAAAGATCAGTTTTTATTAATCATTTCATCATCATCACAGACCGGCTTACATTGAACATCTTCCATATGTATAGATAACATAAGAGCCACCATTCAAAATAGATGATCATCAAAGCTTATATATACCCTTCTCTCAGATCACTGAACATGCATAGAAACATCTCCCATAGACCATAGAAGTCAGTGAGGGATCTTCAGACTACAAGTTTCTATAGTTCAGGTGACTCCTGTTAAGCATATCTAAATGTTGTTAACAGCAGCTTAGCCAAGATGGATGATCGATAATCAAAAACAGAAAATAAAAGGAAAAATGTACAGAAAATAAAAAAAACTGATTAGAAAGAAGGTATATTGTATCATTTTCTGTTTTTAATTAGTAACAAATATATAGGTGACACATTCTCTTGAAATCAATGTAAAAAATTCCATACCTGGAGTATTCTGCATTTTGGGAAATATAGCACAGGGGCCAAAGATCTACCCCCCCCTAAACAAAAAATAAAATATTTATGAATAAAATGCATTTATGTAGAGAACATAACATTCTCTTATAGAGTACCTTCACAGAGCTGATAGCTGAGTTCTGGCAACAAAAAAAAATAAAAAAATATCAAAATGTTTAAGGAAGCTTTTTACATTCCCAAATGTAAAAAGTCTTCTTCCATGTGACCTTGTTATATGCCGTCATCCTCTCGTCGAACTGATTCTGTGCTCATCTTAAAATAAAGTAATAGTTTAGATATTGATTGTTCCCACAAAATGACTATTTTTTCGGTGTGTTAGTACAGAGAGGACTGTTCATAGGCCATTTATAGACAAGATCTTGCCTGACAGACTCATTTCTTCTGGCTATGTTAAACTCCCTTTCCAAGAAGTAGGCTTGTAATTGAAGCCTGTCCTTACAACGTATTTTATTAAAGCCAAGCTTCTAGCAAGAAAATCTCATTTAGGGTTTAATTATATTTAACAGCACCTTTTATATTGCCAGCAAAAGTCAAATGATAGATTGTTTTGGGTTATTAAATTTAACATTAAAAGTACATTATATTTCTCTTTCTTTTGCTAATGCAATTGTTAAAATCAGAAAATGCGATGGAACTTTTTAAATTAAGTTATTGTTGAAGTATTATCCTAATGGAGGCCATCATGAACAACAATTCATCTTCTCTTACATTGGCGTGAATGCAACATTGATATAAATGTCATGTAACTTTTAACATAGATAAAGGAACATTGAAAGTATAGCAGCAGAATCCAACCTCTTTATATAGGCATGAGCAATTTCATTAACATTGATGAGTAGAAAATAATTAGGTTGATATATGGATATATGGATATATGGATATTTTGATGTATTAAACAGCAAATAGATCTTGTACTAATGTCGTTATTAGGGTTAAAGCTCTGTTTTTCTACTATTGAGTCTAGATAATGCAATTCTAGCTAGTGCATTTAACATATACATTGAATTGAATCATATGATGCTATACAGTTAGATCTTAAGTTTGGCTGTATGTAAAAATATATTTTTAGAATATGTACTAATGTTGGCCTAAAAAAGACATAAGAGGAATGTATTAACTTTGTACGGCAGTTTTTTGGCATATAAAAGTCACAGTTTTGGGTGAAAATGCCATATATCCTTTTCTACCTCCCTTGCCACTTTTAAAAAATGTGGACAGGGCATGCGTAAGAGGAAGTGGGCGATGGGTGGGACTTCATTTAACAAAACATACACCAGAAAAGTGGCACAGATTAGACCAGACATCTACGCCAGCTTGCTTGCTGTTGAACATTTCTTTTTTTGGTTCACCTCATAATAATTCTGCCACAGGGGTTTGCCATTAAGGCTGGCACAAGAAACACCAGTCTTAATACATTCCTCTCAATGTGTTAAAATTAAATCTCATATAATTGGAATTATAATAAATAATGTTGAGCGAATCTGAGCCAAACAAATTGACTACAATCAGTTTCAGGAAAAATTTGATTTGCCACAAAGCCGAATTTCCTTGCACTTCGTGGTAAAAAATCTATTTTCCAGAAATGCCTTAAGTAAAATAAATACTCGTCTCAACCATTTGCATGCAGAGAGGCAGTTGCAGGCATCTTGATTGCAGAAACTGTACAAAATCTCACGCGGGGGGGGGGGGGGGGCCCCCAATATGACATCACCACACCAGCATGCTTGCCGGGCAGAGTGACGTTATCAGTGATGATGGTGAAGTAACACTGTCAGCACTCCGGTTGTGTTGGGGTGCACGTGTCTGCTGTCGGCAATCCGCATGAAGATACAATCAAGAGAAGGGCGAGAGCTCACTGGTCGATACCTTTTGTGGGTTTATTGCCACATATCAGTGAAATATCTCACTGATATGTGGCAATAAACCCACAAAATTTATCCACCAGTGAGTGCCGGTCCTTCTCTTGATTGCCATCAGTGATGATGTCACCAAGCCCAGCCAGTAGGATGACATGATGACTTATGCGGGGTCTTTAATCAAGATGGCCGTGACGGTCTCTACGTGAGCAAATGGATGAGGTAAGTATTTATTTATTTTACCCTGATTAACCCCTGAAAGGTCAAAATTGTAGGGTTCAATGATGGGGGGGGCAGCGCGATCGTGGTGACGAAGTAATTTGTCACAAATCGAATAAAATTTTTTTGAATTTCTCTAATAATCTCTAATAATGAAAATAGGTGTCAAGTATTGTCATTACTAAAACAAATATCCTTGAAATTTTATTATAGTGAAATTACTTAGCCCAATATCTAGTTTTCCAAGTAAATGAATCTTGCATTTTCTTTTAATCCAAAGATTAAAGAATTGCCTGAAATAATTAGAAATTTGAAAATCCTAGCATAGTGATACTGCTGGTAATCATTTCTGAGCAGTTTGATGATTTCTGTGATATTTGAGAAGTCTTTAGTCAGCTGAAATGTTACCTTTACTGGGCTCCCAAGTGATATTGATACCGGATTTCTCATAAGTAGTCTGCTCTACAAGTGTTCCCAAACAAAAACAACCTCCTATTTTTGCTTAATTAGTTAACTCTCTTATATTTATGAAGATACACCAACTCTACCCCAACAGAAGATAAAAAGGACAGGGCATGTTGAATTAAACACCTATCCTTTTAATCTCCATAGATCCTTGGCAGTGGATTACTCCTCCTTAACACCTGCCACGTCACGTGGGAGTAGGGAAGCACAGCTATTGAAGGCTTATAGGTACATTTAGAGAGATTCTACATTGACCTTTTTTTATGCTTTCAGGAATAAGGGTCCTATGGAAAAGTATATACAGTAAAGCTTATTTTCTTTAGTTCATATGATACTGATAATCAGCTTTTGCAGTTACATACATCTTGGATAAAAGACTCCTATGGTTATGACCCTATGACAATACTTCTTGCCCCTGTGCACTAAATGCTCAATATTAGTACAATAGTTTTATATCTTTGATTCTGTGAACACACAAGAGTGACTTTAAATCTTCAGGCAGCTAAAAATTACTACCACATTTTTGGACTATTATCTGCTGTAATACATGAGTAGTCAAAATTGCTACTTTTTATTTTCCTACCTTCCCACCTTTCCACGCTGTCATTATTTAAACCTGCACTAAAATACATTGTCAGGATGTCAGAGTCCTCACAATTATGTTAGCACACTAGTCCGGACTGCGAATCTCAGCTCAGCTTTCAGTGCTGACAATAAAGGAAATTGTTGCCGATAGGATAATAAAAAATGGTGATCTGATCTCCTTATGTGCAGCACTACTCATGTATTACTGCATATGATTGTCAAGAATGGTGTCAACTTCCCTTTAATTTCCCCCCCCAAGTCTTATCGTTTTTAAATGCTAAATTACCTTCTTATCTTATATTCATTTGAAGCATGCAATATATATTCAAGTTATTTTTATCTAGGAGCGACGCCAAAACTACTTATACATAAAGTATACATACATATTTATTAATATTCCTGCAGATACCCATTATTAAGCTTTCAAAAAGATTACAATAGAAGTGAAGTATTGACATTCACAGCACATATTTTAAACCTTCCTTATATGCATTTAGTAGAAGAAATCTGCATTTACCTTAGGGAGAGATGCTAACCTTACAAAAGCATGTTTGCTCAACTGCTTTATTTCCTTCTCAAATTTGCATAGCAAATTAATAAAATGAACCCCCTTCTCTGGCCTGTTGACATTTAAATTTATAAGTATTGGGAAACACATAATTTTATTCATTTAACACCACCTCGCTTGGTAAGATTTCAGAGGAGTAGGATATCAGTCATAGCTGATGTAAGTCTCATTCCAGGCAGATGTGTTACAAAAATATAAAGAAATAAGCTGCTAGGCTTAGAATTGCATCTGAACTTTTTTTTTAAGCACTTTTCATACAGCTTAGACCGTCCTTGTTTAATTATGATGTTGTATCGTATTATATATTGCAATATATATTTTTGTTCTAAGACAATTAGCTGTTTAAACCATATTAAGCAGCCCTCATTGAACGAATGTTTCCATGGTGCAGGAACATTTTATGTTTTTGCTTTTTATCTAAAGTCTATTAGATGGGAAATCTTTTGTTACATGCTCAAGTTCAAATATTTATTACAGAAGAATTAGGAAAAAGTTAGCACAGTGAAAAATTATGATAATTACAGAACCACTTCAGCAGACACAAGAGAGTACAGTCCATATTTGATATAGTCCATTCAAACCTTTAACTTTCATTTCAATTGCCATTACAATATAATCTCCTAGAGAGAGCTCTGGAGATCAGGGGAGCAGTTTATTCATTGTGGTTGCAGGAAGCCCTCTGAAGGATCCAGGGGTACAATAGCAACATTTCCTTTGGAGCTCTGCCAGTTGAAAGGGTCCATAGAAACATAATGAAACTCCCATAGGCTGCAATGGGACAAGTGATCAAATAATCATATTTTCAAGTCCTCTAGGGGGACTTAAAATAAGTGTAAAATAAGTTTTAAAAAATATAAAAATTCAAATCAATCCCAGTTTCCCATAATCGAAAAAAACAATACAAAAATAAAGATACTTTGCAACACTATACCATACTATTAAATACCATACTAATAAAATATTAACTTATTTATCTCATATGGTGAATGCCTTAATAGGAAAAAAATCAAAATGGCAAATTCGCTAATTTGTTATTGCTTCACATCCAAAAAAATTGAATAAAAAGTCATCAAAAGCTAATGCAAACTCCAAATCAGTATAAATAAAAATTACAGATTGCCCTACAAAAAATTATCTGTCACATAGCAACATAGACGTAAGTATAAAAAAGTTATAGAGGTTAGAATATGGAGATACAAAGAAAAAAATCTTTTTTTTCAAAGTTTTTATTTTTTTTAAATATTAAAACACAAGACAATCTATAAAAATGTGGTATCATTGTAACCCTACTGACCAGTAAAATGAAAATAACAGATCAGTTTTACTGCACAGAGAATGCCATAAAAAACTAAACCCATAAAACTATGGCAGAAGTGTTTTTTTTCCACCCCATTTGGAATTTGTTTCCATCTTCCAACTGCTTTGTATGAAATACTAAATAGTGTAATTAGAAAGTACAACTTGTCCTGCAAAAAAGCAAGCCCTCATACAATTATGTGAACTTCTGGGAAGGCAGGGACTAAATAACAAAAATAGAAAAATGGAAAATTGCAGGGTCTTGAAGGGGATAAACTGCTCCAGATTCATCACAGTAGCTGATGTTGGATAATAAATCTGGCACACCTTTAGATTTTCAAGTCTTAAGGCCCCTTTACACAGACCAAGAAGCTGCCATATAATCGCTAATGTGAGTTCATTGCAACGCTCATTGAAAATAATCTTGCGTGTAAAGGTACCACCAATTTCCTAGCGAAACGCTTGTTCGTCGGGTAATATGCTCATTCATGCAGACACTTAAATCATCATTTGCCGGCAACAGATCATACCGTCTAAACAGTACTCTGCTGCTGCCAAACATCGAGTCTGTATGGGGGACGTGCGATGGCTAGTGATGAGCGTCAGAGGCAATATTCTAATTCACGATATTTCACGAATATTTGTGCGAATATTCGCCATATATTCGCAAATTTGCAAATTTTTAATCTCCAGTCATTATTTTCTGATTGTGAAAATTCGCATAAAAAATTATCATACATTTGCATAAATATTCACATCAAATTTGCATAAAAATTAGCATAAACTTGCATTTAAAAGATACCTTTAAAATACCAGTTTGTGCGAATTTTTATGCAAATGTATGCAAATTTTTTATGCGAATTTTCGCAATCTGAAAAAAGTGACATTATTTTCTTGCTTGCGAAAATTTGCATTAAAAAATTCGCATAAAACGAATATTCGCAATTGCAAATATATTTTGTGATATTCGAAATATTCGAGAATTCTTAAATTGCCGATATTCGCTATTAAAATTCACAATTCGAAAATTTGTGAGCAACACTAGCGATGGCATTAACGATCACTCCTCTCCATACTGTGGAGGAGATCACTGCATTTGAATAACTGAAGAGCAGGAGATTGTCAGGAAGAAACACTTCCTTCCAGACAATCGCCTGCTGAATTGTCCCGTGTAAAGGGACCTTAAGTTTACCCCACCTATTAGTTGTCGTACTTGAGGACTAAAGTTTTAATACCCTTTTTGCACACATTGGTGCATATTAAACCACATCCCTTTTCCACTAGACCACACTCATTTGCTGATAATGCACACTCCCATGTCAGACATGTTGTAAAAAGCCTATAAAAGTGTCTAAAATATTATGTGGTGAAAAGTATGTATGCCAATTTTTAGCTGAAATTTAACCAGAATTCTGGTCCATTTTGATTAGCAATTCAAAGTACTCGATATGTATATTATATTATTCAGAAACCTACAATTGTCTGCAGAAGAATCATAATACATATTAATTACAGATACAAATTTACATAGGAGTTTCCCTCTAAATTCAAGGTGCATAATAAACAAGAAAAGGAGAAATAATAATTTCATGATATTTATCAATAGAACATAATATATTTTTGTGACAATTGAAGTTTTTTTTTTTTTCTACTTGGGGTATAGGAATACCATGTATGGCTAAAAGATAACGTTCCTACCTTGCTACTTCTTAAAAGTGGGAAAATACCTGCACTGCAACTTTGTCAAGAAATTATTCCTTATTGTAGAATTGCTGCTCAAAATGTTGCAAACCTTTTACCCGTTCTCTGAGAGTAGTGAAGGGATATAATTATGAGCAAGCACTTGGGGAATAGTATATAGATATTAAATAACCAATAAAAGATAGCTCAAAATAGCAGCCCTGATGTAAAAAGGGACAGAATTATGTATTTTATAGGCTTTAACTATAATTTTAATGATGATGTTCATTAGTAAAGGGCCCTCAGGGGATGTACTAAAAATACTGCATAATGTGTATCTCAGAGCTGTAATTTTTATCTCACCTATTGACCTAACTCATATCAGTATTTTTTATATAAAAATGTTAAGTCAATTTGTCACTTTAGCACAGTTACTAATTTACTTTGAGTTAGCACCAAAACTCAAAGTATGCCCTTTACACCATGCTATTTAATTGATAATAGGTATGTTTCATTTGTAGTTTTATTTAGTTTTTTGTTTTTCTTTTTTACTAGTGATGAGCGGCAGGTGCCATATTCGATTTCGACGAAATTCGCGAATATTCGAATGAATATTCGTTTCATATTCGTCGAAATCGAATATTCGTCATTTTTTCTAGTTATCGCGATTAACATGCGATTTAAATAATCGCATATTGCGATTTGTACTTAAGGCTACTTTCCTATTGGTTTCATATCTAGAATTAGCGAGGATGACGAATATGACGAATGTATTCGTCTATTCCTCAAAACGAAGATAACGAAGTATTCTACATCTTCGTTTTAGCTACCTATTCGTCAACTTCGCTAATTCTAGCAATCAAATAGGAAGGTTGACTATAGAGACAGCTGTGTTAAATTCGCTATGCGATTTTATTTTTTTTTAATAAATACTGGAATACTTATAATAATTTTATCAAGTAATATAATTATTGTATTAAAAAAAATCGCATAGCGAATTTAACACAGCTGTCTCTATAGTCAGTCAACCTTCCTATTTGATTGCTAGAATTAGCGAGTTGACGAATAGGTAGCTAAACGAAGATGTAGAATACTCGTTATCTTCGTTTTGAGGAATATGACGAATACATTCGTCATATCGCTATTCACTAATTCTACCAAGCCAACCATAACTTCTGTGCTCATGGAGCATCCCCATCACCATGGGAACGTCTCCATATACTAAAATGTACTGTCGGATTTGAGGAATTACGTTGAAATCGCAATGCGATTAATTCAAGTTATATTAATCGCATTGCGATTTCAACTTAGAGCTGGGTTTATAATGGGTCAGCTTGCTAGAATTAACGAAGTTAACGAATATGGAATATAGCAGCAGTGCTAAGTTGAAATCGCAATGCGATTAATTTAACTTAAAGTATTCGCATTGCGATTTCAACTTAGCACTGCTAGTGCATAGCTATATTCCATATTCGTTAATTCTAGCCTATGTAAGATAGCAGTGCTAAGTTGTAATCGCAATGCGATTAATATAACTTGAATTAATCGCATTGCGATTTCAACGTAATTCCTCAAATCCGACAGTACATTTTAGTATATGGAGATGTCTCCCATGCTGATGGGGACGCTCCATGAGCACGGAAGTCGGCAGAAGCGGCAACGGGCACTGACTAGAGCAGCCAGGAAGCCAGGAATCCTCAGGACAGGTAAGAACTACTTTTGGGAAGTAGGAAAGAAAAATATAACTAAAAAAAAAAAAAAAAAAAAACGAATATTCGAAATAGCGAATTTATAGCGCTATATTCGAAATATTCGCGAATTAGCGAAGTGCCGATATTCGCTAAAAAAATTCGCTTTTCGAATATTCGCGCTCAACACTATTTTTTACACAGTCAATATTTGATACCTATCAAGCTAAACCTGAAACTGTGCATGGGACAAATCCCTTAAATGTGGCAAATTATGATTTCTCATTGAAAGTTATGGAGTAATTAGGCTTCACCAAATTCATCACAGATCTGTTTTAGCAGGAGAACACAGAAACACAGACTTTTTTAGGGTAAACAAGTTTAAATTCCATAGGAATACATGGGAAACGACATGATTCGGATTTTTTCACTAATGAATTCCGCAATGTGTGAAGGTACCTTTATTCTTTGGAAAAATAAGTTTTCTAATAAGATTAGAATATTCCGAAAAAAGAGTTTTTTCATTAATATTGAGATTAGAGATGAGCGAATTTCATATTTTGAAATTTCGTTCACACTTTGTTTGTTGGTAATAGGTGAATTGCGTTATGGATTCCTTTACCAGGGACCATAACGCAATTCTATGATGGAATTCATAACGGAATGCCTTTAGAGGCATTCCATTATTCATTCAGTCATAATAGAAGTATATGGGCTGCAAATCCGTTCCTTTTCCGTTATGCAGGGATGGACTCCATGGTCCATGGTAACGGAATCTATAATGCAGTTCTCCTTTTACGAACAAACGAAGTGTGAACGAATTTCATAAGCGGAAATTCGCTCATCTCTAATCTTATACATACAGTAGTAATAATAATAATAATAATCTTTATTTATATAACTCCACCATATTCTGCAATACTTTACACTTCAGAGCGTTCATGTACAAAACAAAAGACATCACAACGTAACTGTGTAATATACAACTGAAACACTAGGAGTGAGAGCCCTGCTCACAAAAGCTTACAATCTTTGAGGAACTGGGGGTGACACAAAAGCTAGCTGATTGTTATGTGAAGTAGTGCAGCTATCATTGTACTGAAAGAATTGGTGTAGGCCGATCTGTGTGTGCTAGTGCTTTGGGTGTAGGGCTGTTAGAAGATAGAGTTCAGGTCTGAAGTGTTGGGGGGGAGGGGTACTAGGGGAAGTTTTAGTTTAGGAAGCATGAAAAGCACCTGCCTCAAAAAAAATATTTTTAAGGCACATTTGAAGGTAGAGAAGTTGAGAACTGACTTGATATTCTGGTGCAGAGCATTCCAGAGAGTAGGTGCAGCTCAAGAAAAGGCTTGGGGATGGTAGTGAGAGGTATGATTAGGGTGGTAGACGAAAATGAGGGAGTAGATGTATGGAGGTGCAGCACTTTGGAGAGCTTTGTGGGTGAAGGTGGGAAGTTTGAGCTGTAATCTCTGGTGGATGGGCAACCAGTGAAGTGACTGGCACAAGCTAGTAGCATCAATATAGCGGGTGGACAGGTAGATGAGGCTGACTACAGCATTTAAGAAGACCAATTAGTAATGATTTACAGTAGTCAAGACAATGAATCAAAGTAACAACAAGAGTTTTGGCCATTTCCATCGTAAGGAAAGGCAGATTTTAGAGATGTTCTTGAGGTGCAGGTGACAAGAACGTGCAAGTGGTTGGATATGGTGAACAAAGGAAAGATCAGAATCAAACATGACACCAAAACAATGGGCTTGCTGCCCAGGAATTATGATAATACTGCAGACCGAAATTGAAATATCAAGTTTAGGTGGATTAGTAGATGGGGGAAAGACAAGAAGTTAAGTTTTTGAGAAGTTCAGTTTTAGATACAGAGAAGATATGATGTTAGATTATATGTTAACTTTGAAGATTTTAATATATTTTAATAATTATCACATAGTTTGTCTATGTGCCTTCATTTGCATATAGCAGCATGTGTTTTGAGTTTGTAGGTTACTATGCAAAAAAATCAAAAGAGGAGCAGATTATTATTTTGCTCTTTTAGATGATGCATCCTGAGAGTGACATGTGCTGCAAATTCATGTCCCCTGATGTTCCCCTTAAGCCATGAACCATTTGTAAACGGGAATGCCCAGCAGCAACTACTGTATTTTGTAAAAAAAAATCAGTCCCAAGAAAATCAGTACATAAATAGTATTGATATATTGGGTATTTATTCCAAACCAAATTGGAAGCTTATCTTTCCCAAAAACCTCCAAAATATTAAGCTTAACCATAACTTTACCGCTTCAAGATATTTCTCATAAAGTGTTCTAGCTAGTTCTTAACTCATACTAGCCTTCACATTATTTGTCTTAAAAGTTATTTAGGTTGATTTTATGCAATGGGCATCTTATGTGTCCATGAATGACCTCCTAAAATGTTTCTGCATGAACTCTCCATTTCAGTTTAGTTATATTTAACATACAGTAAAGGTATATGTTCACACATGGCGAGTCCACAATTGATTTTTCCACAGTGGAAAATATGCAGCAGACCAAGAGGAATACTGCCAGAAATGGGCTGGTTTTTGCGGCTGCACCACTTCCAGGATATATTATTAATTTAATAAATTAACTAGTTAACTATATTAACTAAAAAAAATTGATCCAAAATAAAAACAAATGGTGCAAGATAGCACAGGACATCATAGCTGTTTGCCAAAATTTTGTTTAAACTATTTTAAGCATTAAATGTTTTTCAATAAAGCCTTTCATAAGGGTTACATAAGTGTTCAGCGCTCACATTTTTTATGATCCAATATTCCAGAACTGCACCATTTTAATGGATAAAAGACTGTCGCACATGGAAACATTTGGTGGTGGATTCAGTGCAAAAGAATGTAAATATCTTTTATTCCATTGCACCACATATATTTTCATCAGCAATGTTAACAGGTTCATTGGAGGTGGCCAGGTCAACATCTTCTTCAAAATGAAAATGTACAAACAGAACACCTCTGAAGATTTCTTGTATTCCAAAGTGTTAGCCAGGTAACCTTGTATAGCCTGAATCACACAACAATATTTTGGCCAGGATTTTGCATCAGTATTTGTAAGTCAGAGAGGCAGGAACAGAACCAAAATATGGAGACACAATTATTTCCATTATACTTTTTCTATTTAGGTTCCATATCTGGATTTGGTTTATAAATATGGATACAAAATGCTGACAAATACTGCAATGCAAAAATAGCCTATGTGGCACTTTTTCGAAAGCAAATTTACCATTGGACACCAGATCCCATAAGGATTTTTCATATCTGTGGCTACTACAGTAATGAATACAGTGTGGGTCCTTTTACTTGAGCACACTCACAAGAACTACAAAATATGCTAGAGCACAATTTTGACATTTGCAAACAATCCTCATTTGCATTATGTTTTTGGCAACATAAGTTAGATTACTGTAAGCATGCTGAGCTGTACTAATACTGTATTTTAATTGGCAGACAAATCATACTATGGGTCATGAATGTGGAAAAAAGCATCCTAGCCATGTATAGTATATACAATGATATTGCATAGTATTTGAATAATAATAATAATTATATATATATATATATATATATATATATATATATATATGTCCCTTATACCAATTTTTTACCATTTTAAACTACCCACAAGTAAATATTAGCCATCAATTATGTGGTTATAGTGTACCTATGCTTTTTATACGATGCCCAGACCAATTGTTGCTCCACTGAACCAAATTTATACCATGGAGATCTATGGTGCTGTAAGTTTTGGTCGGTAGAATCACAGCTGGTCCATTTTTACTTCTGGAATATAGGGGGAGATTTATCAAGACTGGAATTCTGATATGCCAGTCTTCATCTCCCTGTACTGGAGTAGGATGCAATAATTTTTAAGAGGAAAATGCCTCTTAATAAATTAAGTGGTATGTCTGGCACTTTGTGGGCCCGAAACTCAAGTATACACCAGCTAGTAGTTGGTGGACACTTGAGCTATAACTTATGCTAGTTTCTGGTGTAAGTTATTGTAAATCTGGCAGCCTGAGTTAAGCTACGACGCTTATCTTGAAAGTTGTCAAAAACCTCTAAAAGTAATAAATGATAGCGCAGCAATAGTGTAGTAATCGTTATGGTAAATATCCCTCTGAGACTGTTAAACACAGGTAAAATACACTTATCTGAATGAGACCTTTGCGTGCATAGTCAAAAAAATTACTCTTTGGTATTACTAATACTATTTACAGTTTTTCTTTTAATGGAATATGCTCAAGAGATTTGCTCTTCCAAATTGGTTAAATAATGTAGATGCTGGTTTTACACAGCATGTAAAAATGATGTTGTGCGACTAGCTTAAAATCCATAATGAAATTTATGTGTTATAGTTCATTGTTTTTCAGTGTTGATTCCTGAAATCAGCAGGATGCTTACAATTCACACTGGAGTTTTTCCATTGTGACTGACTATGGTTTGTTTAAATGGAATATGTTGTGGAATAATCAGTAAATTTAGACTAGACGATCTAAAGATGTTCAAAATTTATCATGATAGCTGATGCCTGATAATACATTTAGTGCATCTAGCTTTCTCTATGATCTAGCTGTCTAGTTGGCTTACAGATGTTAACACACATGCTTTCTGAGACGTGTTATCTAAACTAAATGCATTAAGCAAACACCTTCAATTGCTTTTCAATGGCTTTTGTTTTAACATAACACAATAAGTTAAGAAATTTCAGTTAAGAGTTTGTGTATTAACCCTGATACATCTGTACTTTGCACAAAATTTCTCCATCTTAATCCACACCTCATATTTATCAAGGTATGCCTCCTTTTCTTCTAGGAGGCACCACATTGCTGGAGTTGAGAAAAGTGTTCACTTAAAGGGGTTATCCTTGACTAATGACTATGACTAATGTAAAAAATAAAAATCTGACATTATATAGTACATGACAATCTGTTTCTAACAAAGCTAGAACCAGCCCTGTACCTCATAGGGATCCAGATATCTCCCCATTCATTGCTCTGCTAGATTTATAGCTAGCTGGCAGCTAAAGGGGAGTGTCTTTTCTGCTGTAGGGAAGGGTATGTGTCCATGCTCTCCCTTTCACAGCTCAGGAGGCAGTTGAAGGATGAAACTGAGCATGTGCGATCTCAGTGAGCAGGTGTAAGAAATAAGAAAAAATAAAATAAAACAGCATACAGATACATTTTATTGAATAGCTCACTGGCTATTTGAAGCTTTTAATTACATGCAATGACAAAAGTATTCAGATCCAGGCGCTGGTTTGAAAACTGTAGAATATTTTTCATGGGACAACCCCTTTAATAAATGTGGTGCAAAGCATATATGGCAGTTTTATGCCCAAATTGCACAAAACTTCTAGTAAAGGTGAATAGTAAATTTCCCCTAACAACATTTCTTAATGTGGAACCCAGGATCAACTCGTGATATCAACTAAATACAAGTTGTAAAATACTTTCTTCTAACAGATGATTCCATTCATGCTATGTTTGCTAATTGTGTTCATTTGACATGCTATCTATACATATATGCATTAACCTTACCGTTTAAATAATGTAAATATACATTTTAAAGATTGACTATATTTTTCTATGTTTTCCCAGTGAGTTTAGGAGTCTGAATGTGAGGGTGTACAGTACACAAAATTAGCAGAAAATGATTAAACTCCCTTTTGTACAGTTGGCAGATTGAAGGCCAATAACAGCATGTTATGCATTTACTCTTAGATCAAAGCTGGTGACAACTTTAACCACAGTTGCATAATATACTTTCATGTTTTACTCCTAAACCTTGTAATAAGGGTCAGTACACTATCAAAATTAACCACCAAATAATTATACAATGATACATTTGCCTTGACTGTTAATTCCAAACATGATTTCTTATTAGAAGAGAAATTACTAAAGAATCATATAAAATAGTGGGCACCATGAAAATAAAAAAGTAGTTTAATCTCTGGTGAAGATTAGTTACTGGTGGCTTAACGTTCTTGTCCTCTCAGAAGTCATTATTAGTAATGGCGTTCCTCATTCATTTGGCTGCATCGCAGATTTTTTGTGGGACCAACCAATGATCTAAAGTGTCCAGATGTAGTGGAAAAAATACATCGGATTTCACTTTGTTCTCATGGGAGAAAAGCCACCTCCAAAAGTGTCTGGCAGTGGCAGAACTCCCTTCTCTATATTGAAATCAATGTGGGAGTAGTGATGAGCGGCATGGGCAATATTCGAATTTGCGATATTTCACAAATATTTAGCAGAATATTCGTCATATATTCTTAAATTCGCAAATTCGAGATTATTTTCTTGATTGCGAAAAATCGGCAATGTAATATTCACGTAATTCCCACAAAATACAGGCGATGGGCACTATAGCTATATTTTTCAAGATGCTAGAAGTTTCCAAAAATGGTTGGCATGGCAGAACATAACAATAGCTTTATATGCAGATAGAGTGCTCTGATATATTCGCGATTGCGGAATCGGCACTAATGATGCAAATATTTTGGCGTAATACGTGCAACTTCACATTTTAACAGGTCTGACTACATTTTAGTGATTGGTGCACTAAGTATTGTTGTGAACTTGTGACATCACAGCACTATGTATATATGTATGTAGCATACATACAAACATACATACAAACATATACATACAGCACTAACCCTAACTTGACTATCTCCCACTAACTATCTACAAAATATATATATATATATATATATATATATATATATTTCTAACTATCTAATGTCATGACACAGGAAAGCACAGAGCACAGCAATAACACTGCTGTCTCTCTCAGATCTGCAAAATACTGCATACAGTGGCTGCTGGGGAGGTTCTTATATACTAGACAGCGGTAGATAACTTTACTATTGGTTGCTTGGGACATTGCTAAGCTCAGACAAAGACATTGCAGCCTTTTTATTGGACCACAAGCAAGAAGGGAGGTTACTGATTAAAAAAAAAAAAATCTAGAATATTCGAAAATTACAAATATTTCTCACTATATTCTAAATATTTGTGAATTCTCAAAGTGCCGATATTCGCGATTTATTTTCACAATTCCAATATTTGCTCCCACCACTATGTGGGAGTGGAAGGAAATAGCTGTCAGGAGGCCATTGGAATTTGTGTGGCCCCAAGCAAAGTTTTGTCTGGGAGCCTCACCGCTAATCTCCATTACACCACTAATCTCTGTGCCTAATGGCCCGCTAATCCCTACTTTTATTTTAACAGTGCAGCTTGGACACTTTTGCTACTGCTCTACAGCTGTGAAGAATCCCCTTCCTATTGTACAGCTAAACTGGCTACACAGGAGGTATCACATGGTATCCCAAGGACCAGCAGTAGCCAGTTGCAATATGTAAGGAAACTGTGCTGCAATGTTTCACTTCTCCTGCAGTGCTAGAAAAGTATAACTGTTTGAGTTACACGGTAACTTTGAGTTCATGAGACATCCTCTGATATCAAGTTGTTAAAATGTTACTACATCACTTCTTATTTTTACTGTTTCATTTAGGCAACCAATATGGATAACACTACAGCACATTAATTTATAAATGGCTAGGCAAACCTGCCATTGAGGATTCTGTTAAAGTTGTCACAATGCTTCTGTAACCTATCCTGGCAGTCGTAACTAATAAGCAACAGAACTGTTTCTATGAAAAACATACAGTATGTAGGGTTGTCAATGCATACATAGAAAAGGCACCAAGGTCTCATTGTGTGGCTATTTTTTGCAATCAGTCAAATAAGGAGCTGGTGTTTATTTATGTTTTCATTATCTTTGGCCAATTATCTACCCCTTGTTTTCTAACAATGCAGTTCCTCTGAAGAGCTTAGTCTAGCACAAGTACTCACTACCCAACAGCAAAGGAGAAATGCTCTCTCTCTCTCTCTATGGGGTCTATAGGATCCTTATGGGCTGTCCCGTTTATATATAAAACTTCCTTTGATTGTTTTGTAGGAAATACACCTAGTTATATTTTCACAGATAAGTACACAATAATTCAGCTAAATATGTCTTTTTAGAACATGTGCCTATACACAGCTATTTACATCAATTCTTCCTTTGTCAACTAAAGATCAGTAGAGCAATGAAAAGCGAAGTCCCAAGAGCTAGGAGTGCTTGTAGGAATGGCAATCATTTGCATTTAGTAATTATCTTGTTACTGTTCCACTTTCCACTAGAAGTCCCTGGCAGAGAATCCTGGTTTTGACTAAGAGTAAATGCTCCTTTTCAACAAAGGGCTTAAACTTATAAATGAAACAATGATAAACAAACTAATATCTTTGTTCGCCTTTTGTTAATTTTTTTCTGGAGTATTTTGTATGAAGCGACTTGTTTTAAGACTGAAATAACGAAGGGTTATTAAATATATAAACTGAGCCAATTCCGCCTGACATTGTTTGTTTTTTGTGTTATTTTTCTTTTGCCTTTTCTCTGGTTTATTTAAAGTGCCCCGAGGAAAGCATTAATTAGCATATTTGGCAATTATGAAGCAATTAGCACTTTATGGTCTGGCAATAAGAAAGCTAATGTGCTAGTGATTTATTAAAACCTATGTAAGCTGCAAGGAAATAGTTGGCCACATTTAAGGAATCAACATTTGAAAGCACCAATTATTACATATGAGCAGAAAACACATTTTCTTTACTTTTACACTACTGCACAGGATGTAGTCTAAAAGCTTTATTTTGTTCCTTCAAAGTTTTTCATTACTTTTGCTACAGATTTCGATTCTTACTGTTTCCCGATATCTGCCATACATGTACAGATGGCCGACACCGTATGGCAATTTGAGTAGCCTCCAATAATGAACATTTAACTACTCATATGCTGTGTTCAAATGCGTTGACAGCATCTGAGGAGTCAGTTACTGGAAACAGGCTGCAAGGGAGCCATACGAATACTATGGTA
>JAKVIS010002298.1:0-23888 GCA_033119425.1 Bufotes viridis | reverse complement strand
GGGGATTATTACTATGAAGAGGGCACAATGGGGATTATTACTATGAAGAGGGCACAATGGGGATTATTACTGTGAAGAGGGCACAATGGGGATTATTACTGTGAAGAGGGCACAATGGGGATTATTACTATGAAGAGGGCACAATGGGGATTATTACTGTGAAGAGGGCACAATGGGGATTATTACTATGAAGAGGGCACAATGGGGATTATTACTGTGAAGAGGGCACAATGGGGATTATTACTATGAAGAGGGCACAATGGGGATTATTACTGTGAAGAGGGCACAATGGGGATTATTACTATGAAGAGGGCACAATGGGGATTATTACTGTGAAGAGGGCACAATGGGGATTATTACTATGAAGAGGGCACAATGGGGATTATTACTATGAAGAGGGCACAATGGGGATTATTACTGTGAAGAGGGCACAATGGGGATTATTACTATGAAGAGGGCACAATGGGGATTATTACTATGAAGAGGGCACAATGGGGATTATTACTATGAAGAGGGCACAATGGGGATTATTACTATGAAGAGGGCACAATGGGGATTATTACTATGAAGAGGGCACAATGGGGATTATTACTATGAAGAGGGCACAATGGGGATTATTACTGTGAAGAGGGCACAATGGGGATTATTACTATGAAGAGGGCACAATGGGGATTATTACTGTGAAGAGGGCACAATGGGGATTATTACTGTGAAGAGGGCACAATGGGGATTATTACTGTGAAGAGGGCACAATGGGGATTATTACTGTGAAGAGGGCACAATGGGGATTATTACTGTGAAGAGGGCACAATGGGGATTATTACTATGAAGAGGGCACAATGGGGATTATTACTATGAAGAGGGCACAATGGGGATTATTACTATGAAGAGGGCACAATGGGGATTATTACTATGAAGAGGGCACAATGGGGATTATTACTATGAAGAGGGCACAATGGGGATTATTACTATGAAGAGGGCACAATGGGGATTATTACTGTGAAGAGGGCACAATGGGGATTATTACTGTGAAGAGGGCACAATGGGGATTATTACTGTGAAGAGGGCACAATGGGGATTATTACTGTGAAGAGGGCACAATGGGGATTATTACTATGAAGAGGGCACAATGGGGATTATTACTATGAAGAGGGCACAATGGGGATTATTACTATGAAGAGGGCACAATGGGGATTATTACTGTGAAGAGGGCACAATGGGGATTATTACTATGAAGAGGGCACAATGGGGATTATTACTGTGAAGAGGGCACAATGGGGATTATTACTGTGAAGAGGGCACAATGGGGATTATTACTGTGAAGAGGGCACAATGGGGATTATTACTATGAAGAGGGCACAATGGGGATTATTACTATGAAGAGGGCACAATGGGGATTATTACTATGAAGAGGGCACAATGGGGATTATTACTGTGAAGAGGGCACAATGGGGATTATTACTATGAAGAGGGCACAATGGGGATTATTACTGTGAAGAGGGCACAATGGGGATTATTACTGTGAAGAGGGCACAATGGGGATTATTACTGTGAAGAGGGCACAATGGGGATTATTACTATGAAGAGGGCACAATGGGGATTATTACTATGAAGAGGGCACAATGGGGATTATTACTATGAAGAGGGCACAATGGGGATTATTACTATGAAGAGGGCACAATGGGGATTATTACTATGAAGAGGGCACAATGGGGATTATTACTATGAAGAGGGCACAATGGGGATTATTACTATGAAGAGGGCACAATGGGGATTATTACTATGAAGAGGGCACAATGGGGATTATTACTATGAAGAGGGCACAATGGGGATTATTACTGTGAAGAGGGCACAATGGGGATTATTACTATGAAGAGGGCACAATGGGGATTATTACTGTGAAGAGGGCACAATGGGGATTATTACTATGAAGAGGGCACAATGGGGATTATTACTGTGAAGAGGGCACAATGGGGATTATTACTATGAAGAGGGCACAATGGGGATTATTACTATGAAGAGGGCACAATGGGGATTATTACTATGAAGAGGGCACAATGGGGATTATTACTATGAAGAGGGCACAATGGGGATTATTACTGTGAAGAGGGCACAATGGGGATTATTACTATGAAGAGGGCACAATGGGGATTATTACTGTGAAGAGGGCACAATGGGGATTATTACTGTGAAGAGGGCACAATGGGGATTATTACTATGAAGAGGGCACAATGGGGATTATTACTATGAAGAGGGCACAATGGGGATTATTACTGTGAAGAGGGCACAATGGGGATTATTACTATGAAGAGGGCACAATGGGGATTATTACTATGAAGAGGGCACAATGGGGATTATTACTGTGAAGAGGGCACAATGGGGATTATTACTATGAAGAGGGCACAATGGGGATTATTACTGTGAAGAGGGCACAATGGGGATTATTACTGTGAAGAGGGCACAATGGGGATTATTACTATGAAGAGGGCACAATGGGGATTATTACTGTGAAGAGGGCACAATGGGGATTATTACTATGAAGAGGGCACAATGGGGATTATTACTGTGAAGAGGGCACAATGGGGATTATTACTATGAAGAGGGCACAATGGGGATTATTACTGTGAAGAGGGCACAATGGGGATTATTACTGTGAAGAGGGCACAATGGGGATTATTACTATGAAGAGGGCACAATGGGGATTATTACTGTGAAGAGGGCACAATGGGGATTATTACTATGAAGAGGGCACAATGGGGATTATTACTATGAAGAGGGCACAATGGGGATTATTACTATGAAGAGGGCACAATGGGGATTATTACTGTGAAGAGGGCACAATGGGGATTATTACTATGAAGAGGGCACAATGGGGATTATTACTGTGAAGAGGGCACAATGGGGATTATTACTATGAAGAGGGCACAATGGGGATTATTACTGTGAAGAGGGCACAATGGGGATTATTACTATGAAGAGGGCACAATGGGGATTATTACTGTGAAGAGGGCACAATGGGGATTATTACTATGAAGAGGGCACAATGGGGATTATTACTGTGAAGAGGGCACAATGGGGATTATTACTGTGAAGAGGGCACAATGGGGATTATTACTATGAAGAGGGCACAATGGGGATTATTACTATGAAGAGGGCACAATGGGGATTATTACTATGAAGAGGGCACAATGGGGATTATTACTGTGAAGAGGGCACAATGGGGATTATTACTATGAAGAGGGCACAATGGGGATTATTACTATGAAGAGGGCACAATGGGGATTATTACTATGAAGAGGGCACAATGGGGATTATTACTATGAAGAGGGCACAATGGGGATTATTACTATGAAGAGGGCACAATGGGGATTATTACTGTGAAGAGGGCACAATGGGGATTATTACTATGAAGAGGGCACAATGGGGATTATTACTATGAAGAGGGCACAATGGGGATTATTACTGTGAAGAGGGCACAATGGGGATTATTACTATGAAGAGGGCACAATGGGGATTATTACTATGAAGAGGGCACAATGGGGATTATTACTATGAAGAGGGCACAATGGGGATTATTACTGTGAAGAGGGCACAATGGGGATTATTACTATGAAGAGGGCACAATGGGGATTATTACTATGAAGAGGGCACAATGGGGATTATTACTGTGAAGAGGGCACAATGGGGATTATTACTGTGAAGAGGGCACAATGGGGATTATTACTGTGAAGAGGGCACAATGGGGATTATTACTGTGAAGAGGGCACAATGGGGATTATTACTATGAAGAGGGCACAATGGGGATTATTACTATGAAGAGGGCACAATGGGGATTATTACTATGAAGAGGGCACAATGGGGATTATTACTGTGAAGAGGGCACAATGGGGATTATTACTGTGAAGAGGGCACAATGGGGATTATTACTGTGAAGAGGGCACAATGGGGATTATTACTGTGAAGAGGGCACAATGGGGATTATTACTGTGAAGAGGGCACAATGGGGATTATTACTATGAAGAGGGCACAATGGGGATTATTACTGTGAAGAGGGCACAATGGGGATTATTACTATGAAGAGGGCACAATGGGGATTATTACTATGAAGAGGGCACAATGGGGATTATTACTGTGAAGAGGGCACAATGGGGATTATTACTATGAAGAGGGCACAATGGGGATTATTACTGTGAAGAGGGCACAATGGGGATTATTACTATGAAGAGGGCACAATGGGGATTGTGATTATTACTATGAAGAGGGCACAATGCGGATTATTACTGTGAAGAGGGCACAATGGGGATTATTACTATGAAGAGGGCACAATGGGGATTATTACTATGAAGAGGGCACAATGGGGATTATTACTATGAAGAGGGCACAATGGGGATTATTACTATGAAGAGGGCACAATGGGGATTATTACTGTGAAGAGGGCACAATGGGGATTATTACTGTGAAGAGGGCACAATGGGGATTATTACTGTGAAGAGGGCACAATGGGGATTATTACTGTGAAGAGGGCACAATGGGGATTATTACTGTGAAGAGGGCACAATGGGTATTATTACTGTGAAGAGGGCACAATGGGGATTATTACTATGAAGAGGGCACAATGAGGATTATTACTATGAAGAGGGCACAATGGGAATTATTACTGTGAAGAGGGCACAATGCGTATTATTACTGTGAAGAGGGCACAATGGGGATTATTACTATGAAGAGGGCACAATGGGGATTATTACTATGAAGAGGGCACAATGCGGATTATTACTGTGAAGAGGGCACAATGGGGATTATTACTATGAAGAGGGCACAATGGAGATTATTACTGTGAAGAGGGTACAATGTGGATTATTACTATGAAGAGGGCACAATGGGGATTATTACTGTGAAGAGGGCACAATGGGGATTATTACTATAAAGAGGGCACAATGGGGATTATTACTATGAAGAGGGCACAATGGGGATTATTACTATGAAGAGGGCACAATGGGGATTATTACTATGAAGAGGGCACAATTCGGATTATTACTGTGAAGAGGGCACAATGGGGATTATTACTATGAAGAGGGCACAATGGGGATTATTACTGTGAAGGGGGCACAATGCATATTGTGCTGTTCGTCTGCTAGCAGCTATTTGGGAGGTTCCAGTACGGGAGTTGGAGTGCTATTTTGTATCCAGTTCGGGAGTTTGGTGTTCTGCAGTAGCTGTGCCTATATCTCTGTAAAGGGGGCCGATCGCCTAAACGGTTTTTACCCCTTGTCTGCAGAAACGGTCCGTTACAATTGGTGGCAGCAGTGGGATCGTTCCTACAGCCAGAAGGACAGCTACAGGAGACACCATTTCCTTGGATTTACAAGTGGGGGCAACGCATGTCCCAGTACAGCGACCCTAAAAGCACCAGAATGGAACCAGCAGTGTCATACGAGGAGGAGGACCTGGATGGCCGGGATGCATTAAGGAAAGGCATCTGGTACCAGGCCCTGGACAATGTACAATACCAGCGGGGTGAGAGTCTCCCCAGTGAAGAGCAGCGGTGGCAGAAGCAAGTGGCCCTGCGGATGCCCTTTCTGGGAGAGCAGCCCCTGGATGAATGGGTGAAGGAACTAGAGCACCGGGTATGGCAGGAGCTATGGCTGGAGGATGCCTACCAGGCGCTCTGGTGGTATATGGCACAGTATATACCCTGGACAGCCGAGCATGACAAGCCAGAGGGAGAGGAGTTTGATGGTTCTGGCTTGTTATGGGAGTCCTTTGCAGAGCCTGACTTCGGGAGTCCTGCGCAGAACAGACTTCAGGACATTTTCTACGAGAGGGAGGCTAGGCATGACGGGGATGACCCCCATGAGGTAGAGCAAGACCTGGCTCACCTAGCAACCCTGGAGTGGGAACTGGAGCAGGACTACCGAGATCTCTTCCACTCCATTGGGAAGGCTCAGCAGGACAGCAAGGTGACAGATCCAGTTCCAGACCCATTCCGCTGGGAAGATATTATTGAAATTTACTGGGAGGAACCCCAGGCGGGAGGTGGAGATGGGACCGAGGTCTCTCCACCGGTATTGCAGGGAATTGGGAGCCTGAGCTCCATTCCCCAGCGGGAGATATTGCAGGGAATTGGGAGCCTGAGCTCCATTCCCCAGCGGGAGATATTACAGGGAATTGGGAGCCTGAGCTCCATTCCCCAGCGGCAGGCTGAGCTACAGGGGGCAGAGGTAGTTGTTCCTGCCCCACAGCAGCAACGTGATTTTTCGGGAATTGGGAGCCCGGTCTCCAGTCCCCAGCGGCAGAGTAACCAGCAGGGAATAGAGAGCCCAGTCTCCTTTCTCCAGCAGCAGGACTCTGTATTGGGAGGAGAGACAGTCGGTCTCCCTCCACTGAGGAGGAAGGTATGTATGGGAGAGGAGCTTACTACCACCTCTCCCCAGCGGCGGATCATTAATGGGCAGGGAATAGAGAGCTCAGTCTCCTTTCCCCAACAGCAGAGCTGTGTAACCCAAGGGGAGACAGTCGGTCTCCAGCAGCAGAGCTGTGTAACCAAAGGGGAGACAGTCGGTCTCCAGCAGCAGGACTGTATATCTAAAGGGGAGACAGTCGGTCTCCCCTCCAACAACCAGGCTTCAACCAGGCTACCCTCCCAGTAGCGCTGGCAACAGGGCAGAGTGACGCGGGTCTCTGCCCATGCAGCACCCCACCAAGTCAGCGCACCCGTACTCCAGCACAGCCGTGGTGAGGCACCTGGACATGGACAAGCTTCTCCTCTACCCAGTTGCAGTAACTATTTATTGTGGGTGGGCTGTGCTGTTGATTGTGTTTTGTGGGTGGGCTGCTGGACTAACAAGGGCACTGACCGGCAGGAGGTCAGATACCCTGTTAGTCTGTTTGGAAAAGGGGAGAGATGTGACGAGACCAATCTCGCCACATTGCATTGGAGAAACCTGGTTGCTCGCCTGCTGCCTTTGGACTATGGCCCCTGTTAAAAGACATCTTTTACCTGCAGAAAAGCTTAATTCGTGCTTTTCTGCCTGGGGTTCGGTAGTTTTGGTTGAATGTGTTATACCCCAGATAGGAATCCCATGGAGCCCATTCGTATGAAACTGACTGTAAAGACTTTGGCTCCATGGCGATTAAACTGTATTCGTGTGGTCTGAGCGCCATTCACTTAATAATGTGCGCTCAGACCTGAGCTATCTGGGGATATGTTAAATGTATAGTTTTAATGTAATGTGTCTTACCTGGTGTATTTTAACAGTAATGCTTGTTCTGTGTCCCCATGTGCATAATGGAGTCTTGTCTCTGAAATGTCTGTGTGTATTGTAAAGGGTGGGACATTGTGTATTGAATAGTGATGTCTGTCCTATTGTCCCCACATGTGTATTGGCGATTTCCCTTTGTCCTGAGAGATAATTGAATGACTCCTCAATTGTCTCCAGGACAGAAGACATTGTGTATTCGTCTGCCTGTGATGATTGCATTACCCATGTAGGGTGATGGTATCACAGGCAGAGGGAGGGATATGCTGGGGGTGTCTGTATTGTCCCAATGTGTGTGATTGGCTGCTGTATCCCGTGTCGCAGTCTTCCTTCTGGTCCTCTAGGGGAGTGTCCACCAGGTGGGAGACCTGGATAAATACCAGGCAGGTAGCCGTTAATAAATGATAGAATTCCTGTTTACCATCAATACGGAGCCTCGTCTCGTTCTTGGGGGGATTCACTGTATGCTGTTAGAGACTGATTGCCAGGAGTGTAAGCTGATTGTCTGCTTTTCCTGTTCGTCTGCTAGCAGCTATTTGGGAGGTTCCAGTACGGGAGTTGGAGTGCTATTTTGTATCCAGTTCGGGAGTTTGGTGTTCTGCAGTAGCTGTGCCTATATCTCTGTAAAGGGGGCCGATCGCCTAAACGGTTTTTACCCCTTGTCTGCAGAAACGGTCCGTTACACATATTATTACTGTGAAGAGGGCACAATGGGGATTATTACTATGAAGAGGGCACAATGGGGATTATTACTGTGAAGAGGGCACAATGGGGATTATTACTGTGAAGAGGGCACAATGGGGATTATTACTGTGAAGAGGGCACAATGGGTAATATTACTGTGAAGAGGGCACAATGGGGATTATTAATGTGAAGAGGGCACAATGGGGATTATTACTATGAAGAAAGCACAATGGGGATTATTACTATGAAGAGGGCACAATGGGGATTATTACTGTGAAGAGGGCACAATGGGGATTATTACTGTGAAGAGGGCACAATGGGTAATATTACTGTGAAGAGGGCACAATGGGGATTATTACTGTGAAGAGGGCACAATGGGGATTATTACTGTGAAGAGGGCACAATGGGGATTATTACTATGAAGAGGGCACAATGGGGATTATTACTGTGAAGAGGGCACAATGGGGATTATTACTATGAAGAGGGCACAATGGGGATTATTACTATGAAGAGGGCACAATGGGGATTATTACTGTGAAGAGGGCACAATGGGGATTATTACTGTGAAGAGGGCACAATGGGGATTATTACTATGAAGAGGGCACAATGGGGATTATTACTGTGAAGAGGGCACAATGGGGATTATTACTGTGAAGAGGGCACAATGGGGATTATTACTATGAAGAGGGCACAATGGGGATTATTACTGTGAAGAGGGCACAATGGGGATTATTACTATGAAGAGGGCACAATGGGGATTATTACTGTGAAGAGGGCACAATGGGGATTATTACTATGAAGAGGGCACAATGGGGATTATTACTATGAAGAGGGCACAATGGGGATTATTACTGTGAAGAGGGCACAATGGGGATTATTACTGTGAAGAGGGCACAATGGGGATTATTACTGTGAAGAGGGCACAATGGGGATTATTACTGTGAAGAGGGCACAATGGGGATTATTACTGTGAAGAGGGCACAATGGGGATTATTACTATGAAGAGGGCACAATGGGGATTATTACTGTGAAGAGGGCACAATGGGGATTATTACTATGAAGAGGGCACAATGGGGATTATTACTGTGAAGAGGGCACAATGGGGATTATTACTGTGAAGAGGGCACAATGGGGATTATTACTGTGAAGAGGGCACAATGGGGATTATTACTATGAAGAGGGCACAATGGGGATTATTACTATGAAGAGGGCACAATGGGGATTATTACTATGAAGAGGGCACAATGGGGATTATTACTGTGAAGAGGGCACAATGGGGATTATTACTGTGAAGAGGGCACAATGGGGATTATTACTGTGAAGAGGGCACAATGGGGATTATTACTATGAAGAGGGCACAATGGGGATTATTACTGTGAAGAGGGCACAATGGGGATTATTACTATGAAGAGGGCACAATGGGGATTATTACTATGAAGAGGGCACAATGGGGATTATTACTGTGAAGAGGGCACAATGGGGATTATTACTATGAAGAGGGCACAATGGGGATTATTACTATGAAGAGGGCACAATGGGGATTATTACTATGAAGAGGGCACAATGGGGATTATTACTATGAAGAGGGCACAATGGGGATTATTACTATGAAGAGGGCACAATGGGTATTATTACTGTGAAGAGGGCACAATGGGGATTATTACTGTGAAGGGGGAACAATGGGGATTATTACTATGAAAAGGGCACAATGGGGATTATTACTGTGAAGGGGGCACAATGGGGATTATTACTATGAAGAGGGCACAATGGGGATTATTACTGTGAAGGGGGCACAATGGGTATTATTACTGTGAAGAGGGTACAATGGGGATTATTACTGTGAAGAGGGCACAATGGGTATTATTACTGTGAAGAGGGCACAATGGGTAATATTACTGTGAAGAGGGCACAATGGGGATTATTACTGTGAAGAGGGCACAATGGGGATTATTACTGTGAAGAGGGCACAATGGGGATTATTACTGTGAAGGGGGCACAATGGGTATTATTACTGTGAAGGGGGCACAATGGGGATTATTACTGTGAAGAGGGCACAATGGGGATTATTACTGTGAAGAGGGCACAATGGGGAGTATTACTGTGAAGGGGGCACAATGGGGATTATTACTGTGAAGGGGGCACAATGGGGATTATTACTATGAAGAGGGCACAATGGGGATTATTACTGTGAAGAGGGCACAATGGGGATTATTACTATGAAGAGGGCACAATGGGGATTATTACTGTGAAGGGGCACATTGGGGATTATTACTGTGAAGGAGGCACAATGGGGATTATTACTATGAAGGGGGCACAGTGAGGATTAATACTATGAAGGGGGCACAAAATGGATTATTACTATGAAGAGGGCACAATGGGGATTATTACTATGAAGAGGGCACAATGGGGATTATTACTGTGAAGAGGGCACAATGGGGATTATTACTGTGAAGAGGGCACAATGGGTATTATTACTGTGAAGAGGGCACAATGGGGATTATTACTGTGAAGAGGGCACAATGGGGATTATTACTATGAAGAGGGCACAATGGGGATTATTACTATGAAGAGGGCACAATGGGGATTATTACTGTGAAGAGGGCACAATGGGGATTATTACTGTGAAGAGGGCACAATGGGGATTATTACTGTGAAGAGGGCACAATGGGGATTATTACTGTGAAGAGGGCACAATGGGGATTATTACTGTGAAGAGGGCACAATGGGGATTATTACTATGAAGAGGGCACAATGGGGATTATTACTATGAAGAGGGCACAATGGGGATTATTACTATGAAGAGGGCACAATGGGGATTATTACTATGAAGAGGGCACAATAGGGATTATTACTGTGAAGAGGGCACAATGGGGATTATTACTATGAAGAGGGCACAATGTGGATTATTACTGTGAAGAGGGCACAATGGGGATTATTACTATGAAGAGGGCACAATGGGGATTATTACTATGAAGAGGGCACAATAGGGATTATTACTGTGAAGAGGGCACAATAGGGATTATTACTGTGAAGAGGGCACAATAGGGATTATTACTATGAAGGGGGCACAATGGGGATTATTACTGTGAAGGGGGCACAATGGGGATTATTACTGTGAAGGGGGCACAATGGGGATTATTATTATGAAGAGGGCACAATGGGGATTATTACTGTGAAAAGGGCACAATGGCGATTATTACTATGAAGAGGGCACAATGGGTATTATTACTGTGAAAAGGGCACAATGTGGATTATTACTATGAAGAGGGCACAATGGGGATTATTACTGTGAAGAGGGCACAATGGGGATTATTACTATGAATAGGGCACAATGGGGATTATTACTATGAAGAGGGCACAATAGGGATTATTACTATGAAGAGGGCACAATAAGGATTATTACTGTGAAGAGGGCACAATGGGGATTATTACTATGAAGAGGGCACAATGGGGATTATTACTATGAAGAGGGCACAATGGGGATTATTACTGTGAAGAGGGCACAATGGGGATTATTACTATGAAGAGGGCACAATAGGGATTATTACTATGAAGAGGGCACAATAAGGATTATTACTGTGAAGGGGGCACAATGGGGATTATTACTATGAAGAGGGCACAATGGGGATTATTACTATGAAGAGGGCACAATGGGGATTATTACTATGAAGAGGGCACAATGGGGATTATTACTGTGAAGAGGGCACAATGGGGATTATTACTATGAAGAGGGCACAATGGGGATTATTACTGTGAAGGGGCACAATGGGGATTATTACTGTAAAGAGGGCACAATGGGGATTATTACTGTGAAGAGGGCACAATGGGTAATATTACTGTGAAGAGGGCACAATGGGGATTATTACTGTGAAGAGGGCACAATGGGGATTATTACTATGAAGAGGGCACAATGGGGATTATTACTATGAAGAGGGCACAATGGGGATTATTACTATGAAGGGGGCACAGTGAGGATTAATACTATGAAGGGGGCACAAAATGGATTATTACTATGAAGAGGGCACAATGGGGATTATTACTATGAAGAGGGCACAATGGGGATTATTACTGTGAAGAGGGCACAATGGGGATTATTACTGTGAAGAGGGCACAATGGGGATTATTACTGTGAAGGGGGCACAATGGGGATTATTACTATGAAGGGGGCACAATGGGGATTATTACTGTGAAGAGGGCACAATGGGGATTATTACTATGAAGAGGGCACAAAGGGGATTATTACTGTGAAGAGGGCACAATGGGGATTATTACTATGAAGAGGGCACAATGGGGATTATTACTGTGAAGAGGGCACAATGGGGATTATTACTGTGAAGAGGGCACAATGCGTATTATTACTGTGAAGAGGGCACAATGGGGATTATTACTGTGAAGAGGGCACAATGGGGATTATTACTGTGAAGAGGGCACAATGGGGATTATTACTGTGAAGGGGGCACAATGGGTATTATTACTGTGAAGGGGGCACAATGGGGATTATTACTGTGAAGGGGGCACAATGGGGATTATTACTGTGAAGAGGGCACAATGGGGATTATTACTGTGAAGAGGGCACAATGGGGATTATTACTATGAAGAGGGCACAATGGGGATTATTACTATGAAGAGGGCACAATGGGGATTATTACTATGAAGAGGGCACAATGGGGATTATTACTGTGAAGAGGGCACAATGGGGATTATTACTATGAAGAGGGCACAATGGGGATTATTACTGTGAAGAGGGCACAATGGGGATTATTACTGTGAAGAGGGCACAATGGGGATTATTACTGTGAAGAGGGCACAATGGGGATTATTACTATGAAGAGGGCACAATGGGGATTATTACTATGAAGAGGGCACAATGGGGATTATTACTATGAAGAGGGCACAATGGGGATTATTACTGTGAAGAGGGCACAATGGGGATTATTACTATGAAGAGGGCACAATGGGGATTATTACTATGAAGAGGGCACAATGGGGATTATTACTGTGAAGAGGGCACAATGGGGATTATTACTATGAAGAGGGCACAATGGGGATTATTACTATGAAGAGGGCACAATGGGGATTATTACTATGAAGAGGGCACAATGGGGATTATTACTGTGAAGAGGGCACAATGGGGATTATTACTATGAAGAGGGCACAATGGGGATTATTACTGTGAAGAGGGCACAATGGGGATTATTACTGTGAAGAGGGCACAATGGGGATTATTACTATGAAGAGGGCACAATGGGGATTATTACTATGAAGAGGGCACAATGGGGATTATTACTATGAAGAGGGCACAATGGGGATTATTACTATGAAGAGGGCACAATGGGGATTATTACTATGAAGAGGGCACAATGGGGATTATTACTGTGAAGAGGGCACAATGGGGATTATTACTATGAAGAGGGCACAATGGGGATTATTACTGTGAAGAGGGCACAATGGGGATTATTACTGTGAAGAGGGCACAATGGGGATTATTACTGTGAAGAGGGCACAATGGGGATTATTACTGTGAAGAGGGCACAATGGGGATTATTACTGTGAAGAGGGCACAATGGGGATTATTACTATGAAGAGGGCACAATGGGGATTATTACTATGAAGAGGGCACAATGGGGATTATTACTATGAAGAGGGCACAATGGGGATTATTACTATGAAGAGGGCACAATGGGGATTATTACTATGAAGAGGGCACAATGGGGATTATTACTGTGAAGAGGGCACAATGGGGATTATTACTGTGAAGAGGGCACAATGGGGATTATTACTGTGAAGAGGGCACAATGGGGATTATTACTATGAAGAGGGCACAATGGGGATTATTACTGTGAAGAGGGCACAATGGGGATTATTACTATGAAGAGGGCACAATGGGGATTATTACTGTGAAGAGGGCACAATGGGGATTATTACTGTGAAGAGGGCACAATGGGGATTATTACTATGAAGAGGGCACAATGGGGATTATTACTATGAAGAGGGCACAATGGGGATTATTACTATGAAGAGGGCACAATGGGGATTATTACTGTGAAGAGGGCACAATGGGGATTATTACTATGAAGAGGGCACAATGGGGATTATTACTGTGAAGAGGGCACAATGGGGATTATTACTGTGAAGAGGGCACAATGGGGATTATTACTGTGAAGAGGGCACAATGGGGATTATTACTGTGAAGAGGGCACAATGGGGATTATTACTGTGAAGAGGGCACAATGGGGATTATTACTATGAAGAGGGCACAATGGGGATTATTACTATGAAGAGGGCACAATGGGGATTATTACTATGAAGAGGGCACAATGGGGATTATTACTATGAAGAGGGCACAATGGGGATTATTACTGTGAAGAGGGCACAATGGGGATTATTACTATGAAGAGGGCACAATGGGGATTATTACTATGAAGAGGGCACAATGGGGATTATTACTGTGAAGAGGGCACAATGGGGATTATTACTATGAAGAGGGCACAATGGGGATTATTACTATGAAGAGGGCACAATGGGGATTATTACTGTGAAGAGGGCACAATGGGGATTATTACTATGAAGAGGGCACAATGGGGATTATTACTGTGAAGAGGGCACAATGGGGATTATTACTATGAAGAGGGCACAATGGGGATTATTACTATGAAGAGGGCACAATGGGGATTATTACTATGAAGAGGGCACAATGGGGATTATTACTATGAAGAGGGCACAATGGGGATTATTACTGTGAAGAGGGCACAATGGGGATTATTACTGTGAAGAGGGCACAATGGGGATTATTACTATGAAGAGGGCACAATGGGGATTATTACTGTGAAGAGGGCACAATGGGGATTATTACTATGAAGAGGGCACAATGGGGATTATTACTATGAAGAGGGCACAATGGGGATTATTACTGTGAAGAGGGCACAATGGGGATTATTACTGTGAAGAGGGCACAATGGGGATTATTACTGTGAAGAGGGCACAATGGGGATTATTACTATGAAGAGGGCACAATGGGGATTATTACTATGAAGAGGGCACAATGGGGATTATTACTATGAAGAGGGCACAATGGGGATTATTACTGTGAAGAGGGCACAATGGGGATTATTACTGTGAAGAGGGCACAATGGGGATTATTACTGTGAAGAGGGCACAATGGGGATTATTACTATGAAGAGGGCACAATGGGGATTATTACTGTGAAGAGGGCACAATGGGGATTATTACTATGAAGAGGGCACAATGGGGATTATTACTGTGAAGAGGGCACAATGGGGATTATTACTGTGAAGAGGGCACAATGGGGATTATTACTATGAAGAGGGCACAATGGGGATTATTACTATGAAGAGGGCACAATGGGGATTATTACTGTGAAGAGGGCACAATGGGGATTATTACTATGAAGAGGGCACAATGGGGATTATTACTGTGAAGAGGGCACAATGGGGATTATTACTATGAAGAGGGCACAATGGGGATTATTACTATGAAGAGGGCACAATGGGGATTATTACTATGAAGAGGGCACAATGGGGATTATTACTATGAAGAGGGCACAATGGGGATTATTACTATGAAGAGGGCACAATGGGGATTATTACTGTGAAGAGGGCACAATGGGGATTATTACTATGAAGAGGGCACAATGGGGATTATTACTATGAAGAGGGCACAATGGGGATTATTACTATGAAGAGGGCACAATGGGGATTATTACTGTGAAGAGGGCACAATGGGGATTATTACTATGAAGAGGGCACAATGGGGATTATTACTGTGAAGAGGGCACAATGGGGATTATTACTATGAAGAGGGCACAATGGGGATTATTACTATGAAGAGGGCACAATGGGGATTATTACTATGAAGAGGGCACAATGGGGATTATTACTATGAAGAGGGCACAATGGGGATTATTACTATGAAGAGGGCACAATGGGGATTATTACTATGAAGAGGGCACAATGGGGATTATTACTGTGAAGAGGGCACAATGGGGATTATTACTATGAAGAGGGCACAATGGGGATTATTACTGTGAAGAGGGCACAATGGGGATTATTACTGTGAAGAGGGCACAATGGGGATTATTACTGTGAAGAGGGCACAATGGGGATTATTACTGTGAAGAGGGCACAATGGGGATTATTACTGTGAAGAGGGCACAATGGGGATTATTACTATAAAGAGGGCACAATGGGGATTATTACTATGAAGAGGGCACAATGGGGATTATTACTGTGAAGGGGGGCACAATGGGGATTATTACTGTAAAGAGGGCACAATGGGGATTATTACTGTGAAGAGGGCACAATGGGGATTATTACTGTGAAGAGGGCACAATGGGGATTATTACTGTGAAGGGGGCACAATGGGGATTATTACTATGAAGAGGGCACAATGGGGATATTATTACTGTAACGGACCGTTGCTGCAGACAAGGGGTAAAAACCGTTTAGGCGATCGGCCCCCTTTACAGAGATATAGGCACAGCTACTGCAGAACACCAAACTCCCGAACTGGATACAAAATAGCACTCCAACTCCCGTACTGGAACCTCCCAAATAGCTGCTAGCAGACGAACAGGAAAAGCAGACAATCAGCTTACACTCCTGGCAATCAGTCTCTAACAGCATACAGTGAATCCCCCCAAGAACGAGACGAGGCTCCGTATTGATGGTAAACAGGAATTCTAACATTTATTAACGGCTACCTGCCTGGTATTTATCCAGGTCTCCCACCTGGTGGACACTCCCTAGAGGACCAGAAGGAAGACTGCGACACGGGATACAGCAGCCAATCACACACATTGGGACAATACAGACACCCCCAGCATATCCCTCCCCTCTGCCTGTGATACCATCACCCTACATGGGTAATGCAATCATCACAGGCAGACGAATACACAATGTCTTCTGTCCTGGAGACAATTGAGGAGTCATTCAATTATCTCTCAGGACAAGGGAAATCGCCAATACACATGTGGGGACAATAGGACAGACATCACTATTCAATACACAATGTCCCACCCTTTACAATACACACAGACATTTCAGAGACAAGACTCCATTATGCACATGGGGACACAGAACAAGCATTACTGTTAAAATACACCAGGTAAGACACATTACATTAAAACTATACATTTAACATATCCCCAGATAGCTCAGGTCTGAGCGCACATTATTAAGTGAATGGCGCTCAGACCACACGAACTACAGTTTAATCGCCATGGAGCCAAAGTCTTTACAGTCAGTTTCATACGAATGGGCTCCATGGGATTCCTATCTGGGGTATAACACATTCAACCAAAACTACCGAACCCCAGGCAGAAAAGCACGAATTAAGCTTTTCTGCAGGTAAAAGATGTCTTTTAACAGGGGCCATAGTCCAAAGGCAGCAGGCGAGCAACCAGGTTTCTCCAATGCAATGTGGCGAGATTGGTCTCGTCACATCTCTCCCTTTTCCAAACAGACTAACAGGGTATCTGACCTCCTGCCGGTCAGTGCCCTTGTTAGTCCAGCAGCCACCCACAAAACACAATCAACAGCACAGCCCACCCACAATAAATAGTTACTGCAACTGGGTAGAGGAGAAGCTTGTCCATGTCCAGGTGCCTCACCACGGCTGTGCTGGAGTGCGGATGCGCTGACTTGGTGGGGTGCTGCATGGGCAGAGACCCGCGTCACTCTGCCCTGTTGCCAGCGCTACTGGGAGGGTAGCCTGGTTGAAGCCTGGTTGTTGGAGGGAGACCGACTGTCTCCCCTTTAGATATACCGTCCTGCTGCTGGAGACCGACTGTCTCCCCTTCGGTTACACAGCTCTGCTGCTGGGGAAAGGAGACTGAGCTCTCTATTCCCTGCCCATTAATGATCCGCCGCTGGGGAGAGGTGGTAGTAAGCTCCTCTCCCATACATACCTTCCTCCTCAGTGGAGGGAGACCGACTGTCTCTCCTCCCAATACAGAGTCCTGCTGCTGGAGAAAGGAGACTGGGCTCTCTATTCCCTGCTGGTTACTCTGCCGCTGGGGACTGGAGACCGGGCTCCCAATTCCCAACAAATAATACTGCCGCTGGGGAATGGAGACCGGGCTCCCAATTCCCGAAAAATCACGCTGCTGCTGTGGGGCAGGAACAACTACCTCTGCCCCCTGTAGCTCAGCCTGCCGCTGGGGAATGGAGCTCAGGCTCCCAATTCCCTGCAATATCTCCCGCTGGGGAATGGAGCTCAGGCTCCCAATTCCCTGCAATATCTCCCGCTGGGGAATGGAGCTCAGGCTCCCAATTCCCTGCAATATCTCCCGCTGGGGAATGGAGCTCAGGCTCCCAATTCCCTGCAATACCGGTGGAGAGACCTCGGTCCCATCTCCACCTGCCGCCTGGGGTTCCTCCCAGTAAATTTCAATAATATCTTCCCAGCGGAATGGGTCTGGAACTGGATCTGTCACCTTGCTGTCCTGCTGAGCCTTCCCAATGGAGTGGAAGAGATCTCGGTAGTCCTGCTCCAGTTCCCACTCCAGGGTTGCTAGGTGAGCCAGGTCTTGCTCTACCTCATGGGGGTCATCCCCGTCATGCCTAGCCTCCCTCTCGTAGAAAATGTCCTGAAGTCTGTTCTGCGCAGGACTCCCGAAGTCAGGCTCTGCAAAGGACTCCCATAACAAGCCAGAACCATCAAACTCCTCTCCCTCTGGCTTGTCATGCTCGGCTGTCCAGGGTATATACTGTGCCATATACCACCAGAGCGCCTGGTAGGCATTCTCCAGCCATAGCTCCTGCCATACCCGGTGCTCTAGTTCCTTCACCCATTCATCCAGGGCTGCTCTCCCAGAAAGGGCATCCGCAGGGCCACTTGCTTCTGCCACCGCTGCTCTTCACTGGGAGACTCTCACCCCGCTGGTATTGTACATTGTCCAGGGCCTGGTACCAGATGCCTTTCCTTAATGCATCCCGGCCATCCAGGTCCTCCTCCTCGTATGACACTGCTGGTTCCATTCTGGTGCTTTTAGGGTCGCTGTACTGGGACATGCGTTGCCCCCACTTGTAAATCCAAGGAAATGGTGTCTCCTGTAGCTGTCCTTCTGGCTGTAGGAACGATCCCGCTGCTCGCCACCAATTGTAACGGACCGTTTCTGCAGACAAGGGGTAAAAACCGTTTAGGCGATCGGCCCCCTTTACAGAGATATAGGCACAGCTACTGCAGAACACCAAACTCCCGAACTGGATACAAAATAGCACTCCAACTCCCGTACTGGAACCTCCCAAATAGCTGCTAGCAGACGAACAGGAAAAGCAGACAATCAGCTTACACTCCTGGCAATCAGTCTCTAACAGCATACAGTGAATCCCCCAAGAACGAGACGAGGCTCCGTATTGATGGTAAACAGGAATTCTAACATTTATTAACGGCTACCTGCCTGGTATTTATCCAGGTCTCCCACCTGGTGGACACTCCCTAGAGGACCAGAAGGAAGACTGCGACACGGGATACAGCAGCCAATCACACACATTGGGACAATACAGACACCCCCAGCATATCCCTCCCCTCTGCCTGTGATACCATCACCCTACATGGGTAATGCAATCATCACAGGCAGACGAATACACAATGTCTTCTGTCCTGGAGACAATTGAGGAGTCATTCAATTATCTCTCAGGACAAAGGGAAATCGCCAATACACATGTGGGGACAATAGGACAGACATCACTATTCAATACACAATGTCCCACCCTTTACAATACACACAGACATTTCAGAGACAAGACTCCATTATGCACATGGGGACACAGAACAAGCATTACTGTTAAAATACACCAGGTAAGACACATTACATTAAAACTATACATTTAACATATCCCCAGATAGCTCAGGTCTGAGCGCACATTATTAAGTGAATGGCGCTCAGACCACACGAATACAGTTTAATCGCCATGGAGCCAAAGTCTTTACAGTCAGTTTCATACGAATGGGCTCCATGGGATTCCTATCTGGGGTATAACACATTCAACCAAAACTACCGAACCCCAGGCAGAAAAGCACGAATTAAGCTTTTCTGCAGGTAAAAAAAGATGTCTTTTAACAGGGGGCCATAGTCCAAAGGCAGCAGGCGAGCAACCAGGTTTCTCCAATGCAATGTGGCGAGATTGGTCTCGTCACAGGTATTATTACTGTGAAGAGGGCACAATGGGGATTATTACTATGAAGAGGGCACAATGGGGATTATTACTGTGAAGAGGGCACAATGGGGATTATTACTGTGAAGAGAGGCACAATGGGGATTATTACTATGAAGGGGGCACAGTGAGGATTAATACTATGAAGGGGGCACAAAATGGATTATTACTATGAAGAGGGCACAATGGGGGATTATTACTATGAAGAGGGCACAATGGGGATTATTACTGTGAAGAGGGCACAATGGGGATTATTACTGTGAAGAGGGCACAATGGGTATTATTACTGTGAAGAGGGCACAATGGGGATTATTACTGTGAAGAGGGCACAATGGGGATTATTACTATGAAGAGGGCACAATGGGGATTATTACTATGAAGAGGGCACAATGGGGATTATTACTATGAAGAGGGCACAATGGGGATTATTACTGTGAAGAGGGCACAATGGGGATTATTACTATGAAGAGGGCACAATGCGGATTATTACTGTGAAGAGGGCACAATGGGGATTATTACTATGAAGAGGGCACAATGGGGATTATTACTGTGAAGAGGGGCACAATGGGGATTATTACTGTGAAGAGGGCACAATGGGGATTATTACTGTGAAGAGGGCACAATGGGGATTATTACTGTGAAGAGGGCACAATGGGGATTATTACTGTGAAGAGGGCACAATGGGGATTATTACTATGAAGAGGGCACAATGGGGATTATTACTGTGAAGAGGGCACAATGGGGATTATTACTATGAAGAGGGCACAATGGGGATTATTACTATGAAGAGGGCACAATGGGGATTATTACTATGAAGAGGGCACAATGGGGATTATTACTGTGAAGAGGGCACAATGGGGATTATTACTATGAAGAGGGCACAATGGGGATTATTACTATGAAGAGGGCACAATGGGGATTATTACTGTGAAGAGGGCACAATGGGGATTATTACTGTGAAGAGGGCACAATGGGGATTATTACTGTGAAGAGGGCACAATGGGGATTATTACTATGAAGAGGGCACAATGGGGATTATTACTGTGAAGAGGGCACAATGGGGATTATTACTATGAAGAGGGCACAATGGGGATTATTACTGTGAAGAGGGCACAATGGGGATTATTACTATGAAGAGGGCACAATGGGGATTATTACTGTGAAGAGGGCACAATGGGGATTATTACTATGAAGAGGGCACAATGGGGATTATTACTATGAAGAGGGCACAATGGGGATTATTACTATGAAGAGGGCACAATGGGGATTATTACTGTGAAGAGGGCACAATGGGGATTATTACTATGAAGAGGGCACAATGGGGATTATTACTATGAAGAGGGCACAATGGGGATTATTACTGTGAAGAGGGCACAATGGGGATTATTACTATGAAGAGGGCACAATGGGGATTATTACTGTGAAGAGGGCACAATGGGGATTATTACTGTGAAGAGGGCACAATGGGGATTATTACTATGAAGAGGGCACAATGGGGATTATTACTGTGAAGAGGGCACAATGGGGATTATTACTATGAAGAGGGCACAATGGGGATTATTACTGTGAAGAGGGCACAATGGGGATTATTACTATGAAGAGGGCACAATGGGGATTATTACTGTGAAGAGGGGCACAATGGGGATTATTACTGTGAAGAGGGCACAATGGGGATTATTACTGTGAAGAGGGCACAATGGGGATTATTACTGTGAAGAGGGCACAATGGGGATTATTACTGTGAAGAGGGCACAATGGGGATTATTACTATGAAGAGGGCACAATGGGGATTATTACTATGAAGAGGGCACAATGGGGATTATTACTATGAAGAGGGCACAATGGGGATTATTACTATGAAGAGGGCACAATGGGGATTATTACTATGAAGAGGGCACAATGGGGATTATTACTATGAAGAGGGCACAATGGGGATTATTACTGTGAAGAGGGCACAATGGGGATTATTACTGTGAAGAGGGCACAATGGGGATTATTACTGTGAAGAGGGCACAATGGGGATTATTACTGTGAAGAGGGCACAATGGGGATTATTACTATGAAGAGGGCACAATGGGGATTATTACTGTGAAGAGGGCACAATGGGGATTATTACTATGAAGAGGGCACAATGGGGATTATTACTATGAAGAGGGCACAATGGGGATTATTACTATGAAGAGGGCACAATGGGGATTATTACTGTGAAGAGGGCACAATGGGGATTATTACTATGAAGAGGGCACAATGGGGATTATTACTGTGAAGAGGGCACAATGGGGATTATTACTGTGAAAGAGGGCACAATGGGGATTATTACTGTGAAGAGGGCACAATGGGGATTATTACTGTGAAGAGGGCACAATGGGGATTATTACTGTGAAGAGGGCACAATGGGGATTATTACTATGAAGAGGGCACAATGGGGATTATTACTATGAAGAGGGCACAATGGGGATTATTACTATGAAGAGGGCACAATGGGGATTATTACTATGAAGAGGGCACAATGGGGATTATTACTATGAAGAGGGCACAATGGGGATTATTACTGTGAAGAGGGCACAATGGGGATTATTACTATGAAGAGGGCACAATGGGGATTATTACTATGAAGAGGGCACAATGGGGATTATTACTGTGAAGAGGGCACAATGGGGATTATTACTGTGAAGAGGGCACAATGGGGATTATTACTGTGAAGAGGGCACAATGGGGATTATTACTATGAAGAGGGCACAATGGGGATTATTACTGTGAAGAGGGCACAATGGGGATTATTACTATGAAGAGGGCACAATGGGGATTATTACTGTGAAGAGGGCACAATGGGGATTATTACTATGAAGAGGGCACAATGGGGATTATTACTGTGAAGAGGGCACAATGGGGATTATTACTATGAAGAGGGCACAATGGGGATTATTACTATGAAGAGGGCACAATGGGGATTATTACTATGAAGAGGGCACAATGGGGATTATTACTGTGAAGAGGGCACAATGGGGATTATTACTATGAAGAGGGCACAATGGGGATTATTACTATGAAGAGGGCACAATGGGGATTATTACTGTGAAGAGGGCACAATGGGGATTATTACTATGAAGAGGGCACAATGGGGATTATTACTATGAAGAGGGCACAATGGGGATTATTACTGTGAAGAGGGCACAATGGGGATTATTACTATGAAGAGGGCACAATGGGGATTATTACTATGAAGAGGGCACAATGGGGATTATTACTATGAAGAGGGCACAATGGGGATTATTACTGTGAAGAGGGCACAATGGGGATTATTACTATGAAGAGGGCACAATGGGGATTATTACTGTGAAGAGGGCACAATGGGGATTATTACTGTGAAGAGGGCACAATGGGGATTATTACTGTGAAGAGGGCACAATGGGGATTATTACTGTGAAGAGGGCACAATGGGGATTATTACTGTGAAGAGGGCACAATGGGGATTATTACTATGAAGAGGGCACAATGGGGATTATTACTATGAAGAGGGCACAATGGGGATTATTACTATGAAGAGGGCACAATGGGGATTATTACTATGAAGAGGGCACAATGGGGATTATTACTATGAAGAGGGCACAATGGGGATTATTACTATGAAGAGGGCACAATGGGGATTATTACTATGAAGAGGGCACAATGGGGATTATTACTGTGAAGAGGGCACAATGGGGATTATTACTATGAAGAGGGCACAATGGGGATTATTACTATGAAGAGGGCACAATGGGGTTATTCTGGA
>JAKVIS010002297.1:0-23900 GCA_033119425.1 Bufotes viridis | reverse complement strand
AATATATATATATATATATATATATATATATATGTAGAACACATCATTATCTTATTAGAGATGTGTTAATGTGGGTTGTCTCACTTTAGCACAGAGCATTTATCATGCAGTGTAAATTTAATAACAGGCATTTACTATTTTATGGTGACTTTTTCAGTTGCCACTTTTGCTAGCTTGATTCATTTTTCTAGCACATTATACACTGCTCAATTCCTTGGTTATAATGACCACCCTACAATCAGGCAGCAGTGGCCATGCTTGCACAATATCGGACAAAACATCGGCCTAGTTAAGCTCCCATGGTTCCGACTACTAGATAGACCACTGCTTTTTCCTATAGTGTGCAAGACCACTGCTTATGGATAACAGGCTGTTTGTAACCATCAAAACAAGCAGTGTATAATATGATAGAAAAATGAATGCAGTGAGTAAAGGAAACAATAGAATTATTTGTAATACATTGGGACTAGTATTGCCTTTATCTACATAACAAAGGTCAGTTGCAGAGGTGAGACAACCGCTTTAAGTTCCTGGGACCCTGTCCAACTGAAGGATGAGTCCCTTTAGATCTATAGCTGTTACTTTTTACAGAGAAAATCATATATGGTGTTATGCTGAGAAAATTCTTATGGTAGTGAAATAGAAAAGTTTTTTTGTAGTATGCAATTTACTGTGTATAATCCATAGATAAAGTTTGTTCTGCTACTTTTCCTAAATTATAAGCAAATTGGTAAAAGATTCTTTCTACCTAAATGGTAGACATATCACCTATAATGGTGCTGGACAGGATAGCTGTAGCGGCATGTGAGGAGGCTATTATTTTTTTAATAGGTGACCTTTAACCTCTTTATTTATAATTTAAGGAAAGTGGCCCATAAGTCTATCTTTTCCAAGGTCTTAAATCTTTGAAAAGTATCTAGGATTTATATTTGAACTTTGACAATGCTTGTTTCTTCCAATAGATTTGTAGTACTAATAATTGACTAGCCTCCTCTTTAGATGTAAAACTGATATGTTTCATTAATGGAGGCCAAATCAAAGAGTAGAATAAGTTCTAGAAGTAAAGACTGTGTTAATAACTTTCTAGAGACATACTTAAGTTCCTTGGGCTCAATGCAAGTGAAGGATTTATTCCTAGAGGTAAAGACCACATCATTATCTTATTAGAGATGTGTTAATCTGGGTTGTCTCACTTTAGCAAAGAGAATTTATCATGCAGTGTAAATTTAATAACAGGCATTTAATATTTATGGTGCCTTTTTCAGTTGCCACTTTTGCTAGCTTGATTTATTTTTCCAGCACATTATACACTGCTCATTTCCATGGTTATGATGACAACCTAACAATCAGGCAGCAGTGCCCATGCTTGCACAATATCGGACAAAACACCGGCCTAGTTGAGCTCCCATGGTCCCGCCTACTAGATAGACCACTGCTTTGTCTTATAGTGTGCAAGCAAGACCACTGCTTATGGATAGCAGGCTTGTTGTAACCATGGAAACAAGCAGTGTATGATATGATAGAAAAATGAATGCAGCCAGAAAAGGAAACAATAGAATTATTTGTAATACATTGGGACTAGTATTGCCTTTATCTACATAATAAACGTCAGTTGCAGAAGTGAGACAACCGCTTTAAGTTCCCGGGACCCTGTCCAACTGAAGGATGAGTTCCTTTAGATCTATAGCTGTTACTTTTTAGAGAGAAAATCAAATATGGGGTTATGCTGAGAAAAATCTTATGGTAGTGAAATAGCAAAGATTTTTGTAGTATGCAATTTACTGTGTATAATCCATAAATATAGAGTTTGTTCTGCTACTTTGCCTAAATTATAAGCAAATTGGTAAAAGATTCTTTCTACCTAAAGGGTAGACATATCACCTATAATGGTGCTGGACAGGATAGCTGTAGGGGCGTGTGAGGAGGCTATTATTTTTTTAATAGGTGACCTTTAACCTCTTTATTTATAATTTAAGGAAAGTAGCCCATAAGTCTATCTTTTCCAAGGTCTTGAATCTTTGAAAAGTATCTAGGATTTATATTTGAACATTGACAATGCTTGTTTCTTCCAATAGATTTGTAGTACTAATAATTATCTCTGCTCTTGATATAAAAAAATGTTCTCTTTAAATACACTTGATATACTTGACTGGCCTCCTCTTTAGAGGTAAAACCGATATGTTTAATTAATGGAGGCCAAATCCAAGAGTAGAATAAGTTCTAGAAGTAAAAATTGTGTCAATAACTTTCTAGAGACATACTTAAGTTCCTTGGGCCCAATGCAAGTGAAGGATTTATTCCTAGAGGTAAAGACCACATCATTATCTTATTAGAGATGTGTTAATCTGGGTTGTCTCACTTTAGCAAAGAGAATTTATCATGCAGTGTAAATTTAATAACAGGCATTTACTATTTTATGGTGACTTTTTCAGTTGCCTCTTTTGCTATCTTGATTTATTTTTCCAGCACATTATACACTGCTCATTTCCATGGTTATGATGACCACCCTACAATCAGGCAGCAGTGCCCATGCTTTCACAATATCGGACAAAACACCGGCCTAGTTGAGCTCCCATGGTCCCGCCTACTAGATAGACCACTGCTTTGTCTTATAGTGTGCAAGCAAGACCACTGCTTATGGATAGCAGGCTTGTTGTAACCATGGAAACAAGCAGTGTATGATATGATAGAAAAATGAATGCAGCCAGAAAAGGAAACAATAGAATTATTTGTAATACATTGGGACTAGTATTGCCTTTATCTACATAATAAAGGTCAGTTGCAGAAGTGAGACAACCGCTTTAAGTTCCCGGGACCCTGTCCAACTAAAGGATGAGTTCCTTTAGATCTATAGCTGTTTCTTTTTAGAGAGAAAATCAAATATGGGGTTATGCTGAGAAAAATTTTATGGTAGTGAAATAGCAAAGATTTTTGTAGTATGCAATTTACTGTGTATAATCCATAAATATAGAGTTTGTTCTGCTACTTTGCCTAAATTATAAGCAAATTGGTAAATGATTCTTTCTACCTAAAGGGTAGACATATCACCTATAATGGTGCTGGACAGGATAGCTGTAGGGCGTGTGTGGAGGCTATTATTTTTTTAATAGGTGACCTTTAACCTCTTTATTTATAATTTAAGGAAAGTAGCCCATAAGTCTATCTTTTCCAAGGTCTTGAATCTTTGAAAAGTATCTAGGATTTATATTTGAACATTGACAATGCTTGTTTCTTCCAATAGATTTGTAGTACTAATAATTATCTCTGCTCTTGATATAAAAAATGTTCTCTTTAAATACACTTGATATATTTGACTGGCCTCCTCTTTAGAGGTAAAACCGATATGTTTAATTAATGGAGGCCAAATCAAAGAGTAGAATAAGTTCTAGAAGTAAAAATTGTGTCAATAACTTTCTAGAGACATGCTTAAGTTCCTTGGGCCCAGTGCAAGTGAAGGATTTATTCCTAGAGGTAAAGACCACATCATTATCTTATTAGAGATGTGGTAATCTGGGTTGTCTCACTTTAGCAAAGAGAATTTATCATGCAGTGTAAATTTAATAACAGGCATTTACTATTTTATGGTGACTTTTTCAGTTGCCTCTTTTGCTATCTTGATTTATTTTTCCAGCACATTATACACTGCTCATTTCCATGGTTATGATGACCACCCTACAATCAGGAAGCAGTGCCCATGCTTTCACAATATCGGACAAAACACCGGCCTAGTTGAGCTCCCATGGTCCCGCCTACTAGATAGACCACTGCTTTGTCTTATAGTGTGCAAGCAAGACCACTGCTTATGGATAGCAGGCTTGTTGTAACCATGGAAACAAGCAGTGTATGATATGATAGAAAAATGAATGCAGCCAGAAAAGGAAACAATAGAATTATTTGTAATACATTGGGACTAGTATTGCCTTTATCTACATAATAAAGGTCAGTTGCAGAAGTGAGACAACCGCTTTAAGTTCCCGGGACCCTGTCCAACTGAAGGATGAGTTCCTTTAGATCTATAGCTGTTACTTTTAGAGAGAAAATCAAATATGGGGTTATGTTGAGAAAAATCTTATGGTAGTGAAATACCAAAGATTTTTGTAGTATGCAATTTACTGTGTATAATCCATAAATATAGAGTTTGTTCTGCTACTTTGCCTAAATTATAAGCAAATTGGTAAAAGATTCTTTCTACCTAAAGGGTAGACATATCACCTATAATGGTGCTGGACAGGATAGCTGTAGGGGCGTGTGAGGAGGCTATTATTTTTTTAATAGGTGACCTTTAACCTCTTTATTTATAATTTAAGGAAAGTAGCCCATAAGTCTATCTTTTCCAAGGTCTTGAATCTTTGAAAAGTATCTAGGATTTATATTTGAACATTGACAATGCTTGTTTCTTCCAATAGATTTGTAGTATTAATAATTATCTCTGCTCTTGATATAAAAAATGTTCTCTTTAAATACACTTGATATATTTGACTGGCCTCCTTTAGAGGTAAAACCGATATGTTTAATTAATGGAGGCCAAATCAAAGAGTAGAATAAGTTCTAGAAGTAAAAATTGTGTCAATAACTTTCTAGAGACATACTTAAGTTCCTTGGGCCCAATGCAAGTGAAGGATTTATTCCTAGAGGTAAAGACCACATCATTATCTTATTAGAGATGTGTTAATCTGGGTTGTCTCACTTTAGCAAAGAGAATTTATCATGCAGTGTAAATTTAATAACAGGCATTTACTATTTATGGTGACTTTTTCAGTTGCCACTTTTGCTAGCTTGATTTATTTTTCCAGCACATTATACACTGCTCATTTCCATGGTTATGATGACCAACCTAACAATCAGGCAGCAGTGCCCATGCTTGCACAATATCGGACAAAACACCGGCCTAGTTGAGCTCCCATGGTCCCGCCTACTAGATAGACCACTGCTTTGTCTTATAGTGTGCAAGCAAGACCACTGCTTATGGATAGCAGGCTTGTTGTAACCATGGAAACAAGCAGCATGGTATGATATGATAGAAAAATGAATGCAGCCAGAAAAGGAAACAATAGAATTATTTGTAATACATTGGGACTAGTATTGCCTTTATCTAGATAATAAAGGTCAGTTGCAGAAGTGAGACAACCGCTTTAAGTCCCTGGGACCCTGACCAACTGAAGGATGAGTTCCTTTAGATCTATAGCTGTTACTTTTTAGAGAGGGAATCAAATATGGGGTTATGCTGAGAAAAATCTTATGGTAGTGAAATACCAAAGATTTTTGTAGTATGCAATTTACTGTGTATAATCCATAAATATAGAGTTTGTTCTGCTACTTTGCCTAAATTATAAGCAAATTGGTAAAGATTATTTCTACCTAAAGGGTAGACATATCACCTATAATGGTGCTGGACAGGATAGCTGTAGGGGCGTGTGAGGAGGCTATTATTTTTTTTAATAGGTGACCTTTAACCTCTTTATTTATAATTTAAGGAAAGTGGCCCATAAATCTATCTTTTCCAAGGTCTTGAATCCTTGAAAAGTATCTAGGATTTATATTTGAACATTGACAATGCTTGTTTCTTCCAATAGATTTGTAGTATTAATAATTATCTCTGCTCTTGAGATAAAAATGTTCTCTTTAAATACACTTGATATACTTTGACTGGCCTCCTCTTTAGAGGTAAAACCGATATGTTTAATTAATGGAGGCCAAATCAAAGAGTAGAATAAGTTCTAAAAGTAAAGACTGTGTTAATAACTTTCTAGAGACATACTTAAGTTCCTTGGGCCCAGTGCAAGTGAAGGATTTATTCCTAGAGGTAAAGACCACATCATTATCTTATTAGAGATGTGTTAATCTGGGTTGTCTCACTTTAGCAAAGAGAATTTATCATGCAGTGTAAATTTAATAACAGGCATTTACTATTTATGGTGACTTTTTCAGTTGCCATCTTTTGCTAGCTTGATTTATTTTTCCAGCACATTATACACTGCTCATTTCCATGGTTATGATGACAACCCTAACAATCAGGCAGCAGTGCCCATGCTTGCACAATATCGACAAAACACCGGCCTAATTGAGCTCCCATGGTCCCGCCTACTAGATAGACCACTGCTTTGTCTTATAGTGTGCAAGCAAGACCACTGCTTATGGATAGCAGGCTTGTTGTAACCATGGAAACAAGCAGTGTATGATATGATAGAAAAATGAATGCAGCCAGAAAAGGAAACAATAGAATTATTTGTAATACATTGGGACTAGTATTGCCTTTATCTACATAATAAACGTCAGATGCAGAACTGAGACAACCGCTTTAAGTTCCTGGGATCCTGTCCAACTGAAGGATGAGTTCCTTTAGATCTATAGCTGTTACTTTTAGAGAGGGAATCAAATATGGGGTTATGCTGAGAAAAATCTTATATTAGTGAAATAGCAAAGATTTTTGTAGTATGCAATTTACTGTGTATAATCCATAAATATAGAGTTTGTTCTGCTACTTTGCCTAAATTATAAGCAAATAGGTAAAAGATTCTTTCTACCTAAAGGGTAGACATATCACCTATAATGGTGCTGGACAGGATAGCTGTAGGGCGTGTGAGGAGGCTATTATTTCTTTTAATAGGTGACCTTTAACGCTCTTTATTTATAATTTAAGGAAAGTAGCCCATAAGTCTATCTTTTCCAAGGTCTTGAATCCTTGAAAAGTATCTAGGATTTATATTTGAACATTGATAATGCTTGTTTCTTCCAATAGATTTGTAGTATTAATAATTATCTCTGCTCTTGAGATAAAAATGTTCTCTTTAAATACACTTGATATACTTGACTGGCCTCCTCTTTAGAGGTAAAACCGATATGTTTAATTAATGGAGGCCAAATCCAAGAGTAGAATAAGTTCTAGAAGTAAAAATTGTGTCAATAACTTTCTAGAGACATACTTAAGTTCCTTGGGCCCAATGCAAGTGAAGGATTTATTCCTAGAGGTAAAGACCACTATCATTATCTTATTAGAGATGTGTTAATCTGGGTTGTCTCACTTTAGCAAAGAGAATTTATCATGCAGTGTAAATTTAATAACAGGCATTTAATATTTATGGTGACTTTTTCAGTTGCCACTTTGCTAGCTTGATTTATTTTTCCAGCACATTATACACTGCTCATTTCCATGGTTATGATGACAACCTAACAATCAGGCAGCAGTGCCCATGCTTTGCACAATATCGGACAAAACACCGGCCTAGTTGAGCTCCCATGGTCCCGCCTACTAGATAGACCACTGCTTTGTCTTATAGTGTGCAAGCAAGACCACTGCTTATGGATAGCAGGCTTGTTGTAAACTATGGAAACAAGCAGTGTATGATATGATAGAAAAATGAATGCAGCCAGAAAAGGAAACAATAGAATTATTTGTAATACATTGGGACTAGTATTGCCTTTATCTACATAACAAGGGCAGTTGCAGAAGTGAGACAACCGCTTAAGTTCCTGGTATCCTGTCCAACTGAAGGATGAGTTCCTTTAGATCTATAGCTGTTACTTTCTTAGAGAGGGAATCAAATATGGGTTATGCTGAGAAAATCTATGGTAGTGAAATAGCAAAGATTTTTGTAGTATGCAATTTACTGTGTATAATCCATAAATATAGAGTTTGTTCTGCTACTTTTGCCTAAATTATAAGCAAATTGGTAAAAGATTCTTCACCTAAAGGGTAGACATATCACCCATAATGGTGCTGACAGGATAGCTGTAGGGCGTAGGAGGAGGCTATTATTTTTTTAATAGGTACCTTAACCTCTTTATTTATAATTTAAGGAAAGTAGCCCATAAGTCTATCTTTTCCAAGGTCTTGAATCTTTGAAAGTATCTAGATTTATAGTTTGAACATTAATAATGCTTGTTTCTTCCAATAGATTTGTAGAAAACTAATAATTATCTCTGCTCTGATATAAAAATGTTCTCTTTAAATACACTTGATATACTTGACTGGCCTCCTCTTTAGAGGTAAAACCGATATGTTTAATTAATGGAGGCCAAATCAAAGAGTAGAATAAGTTCTAGAAGTAAAATTGTGTCAATAACTTTCTAGAGACATGCTTAAGTTCCTTGGGCCCAGTGCAAGTGAAGGATTTATTCCTAGAGGTAAAGACCACATCATTATCTTATTAGAGATGTGTTAATCTGGGTTGTCTCACTTTAGCAAAGAGAATTTATCATGCAGTAAAAATTTAATAACAGGCATTTACTATTTTATGGTAAATTTTTCAGTTGCCTCTTTTGTTATCTTGATTTATTTTTCCAGCACATTATACACTGCCTCATTTCCATGGTTATGATGACCAATTCTACACCAGGCAGCAGTGACCATGCTTTCACAATATCGACAAACACCAGCCTAGCTGAGCTCCCATGGTCCCGCCTACTAGATAGACCACTGCTTTTGTCTTATAGTGTGCAAGCAAGACCACTGCTTATGGATAGCAGGCTTGTTGTAAACTAAGGAAACAAGCAGTATGATATGATAGAAAATGAATGCAGCCAGAAAAGGAAACAATAGAATTATTTGTAATACATTGGGACTAGTATTGCCTTTTATCTAGATAATAAAGGTCAGTTGCAGAAGTGAGACAACCGCTGAAGTTCCCGGGACCCTGTCCAACTAAAGGATGAGTTCCTTTAGATCTATAGCTGTTACTTTTTAGAGAGAAAATCAAATATGGGGTTATGCTGAGAAAAATCTTAAGGTAGTGAAATAGCAAAGATTTTTGTAGTATGCAACTTAGCCAAAAGGAAAACAATAGAATTATTTGTAATACATTGGGGACTAGTATTGCCTTTTATCTAGATAATAAAGGTCAGTTGTCAGAAGTGAGACAACCGCTTTAAGTCCCTGGGACCCAGACCAACTGAAGGATGAGTTCCTTTAGATCTATAGCTGTTACTTTTTAGAGAGGGAATAAAATATGGGGTTATGCTGAGAAAAATCTTATGGTAGTGATTAAGCAAAGATTTTTGTAGTATGCAATTTACTGTGTATAATCCATAAATATAGAGTTTGTTCTGCTACTTTGCCTAAATTATATGCAAATAGGTAAAAGATTCTTTCTACCTAAAGGGTAGACATATCACCTATAATGGTGCTGGACAGGATAGCTGTAGGGGCGTGTGAGGAGGCTATTATTTTTTTTTAATAGGTGACCTTTTAACGTCTTTTATTTATAATTTAAGGAAAGTAGCGCATAAGTCTATCTTATCCAAGGTCTTGAATCCTTGAAAAGTATCTAGGATTTATATTTGAACATTGACAATGCTTGTTTCTTCCAATAGATTTGTAGTATTAATAATTATCTCTGCTCTTGAGATAAAAAAATGTTCTCTTTAAATACACTTGATATACTTGACTGGCCTCCCTCTTTAGAGGTAAAACCGATATGTTTAATTAATGGAGGCCAAATCAAAGAGTAGAATAAGTTCTAGAAGTAAAAATTGTGTCAATAACTTTCTAGAGACATACTTAAGTTCCTTGGGCCCAATGCAAGTGAAGGATTTATTCCTAGAGGTAAAGACCACATCATTATCTTATTAGAGATGTGTTAATCTGGGTTGTCTCACTTTAGCAAAGAGAATTTATCATGCAGTGTAAATTTAATAACAGGCATTTACTATTTTATGGTGACTTTTTCAGTTGCCTCTTTTGCTATCTTGATTTATTTTTCCAGCACATTATACACTGCTCATTTCCATGGTTATGATGACCACCCTACAATCAGGCAGCAGTGCCCATGCTTTCACAATATCGGACAAAACACCGGCCTAGTTGAGCTCCCATGGTCCCGCCTACTAGATAGACCACTGCTTTGTCTTATAGTGTGCAAGCAAGACCACTGCTTATGGATAGCAGGCTTGTTGTAACCATGGAAACAAGCAGTGTATGATATGATAGAAAAATTAATGCAGCCAGAAAAGGAAACAACAGAATTATTTGTAATACATTGGGGACTAGTATTGCCTTTATCTACATAATAAAGGTCAGTTGCAGAAGTGAGACAACCGCTTTAAGTTCCGGGACCCTGTCCAACTAAAGGATGAGTTCCTTTAGATCTATAGCTGTTACTTTTAGAGAGAAAATCAAATATGGGGTTATGCTGAGAAAATCTTAAGGTAGTGAAATAGCAAAGATTTTTGTAGTATGCAATTTAGCCAAAAAGGAAACAATAGAATTATTTGTAATACATTGGGACTAGTATTGCCTTTATCTAGATAAAGTGTAGACTTATCACATATATTGGTGCTGGACAGGATAGCTGTAGGGGCGTGTGAGGAGGCTATTATTTTTTTTAATAGGTGACCTTTAACCTCTTTATTTATAATTTAAGGAAAGTAGCGCATAAGTCTATTTTTTCCAAGGTCTTGAATCCTTGAAAAGTATCTAGGATTTATATTTGAACATTGACAATGCTTGTTTCTTCCAATAGATTTGTAGTATTAATAATTATCTCTGCTCTTGAGATAAAAAATGTTCTCTTTAAATACACTTGATATACTTGACTGGCCTCCTCTTTAGAGGTAAAACCGATATGTTTAATTAATGGAGGCCAAATCAAAGAGTAGAATAAGTTCTAGAAGTAAAAATTGTGTCAATAACTTTCTAGATACATACTTTAGTTCCTTGGGCCCAATGCAAGTGAAGGATTTATTCCTAGAGGTAAAGACCACATCATTATCTTATTAGAGATGTGTTAATCTGGGTTGTCTCACTTTAGCAAAGAGAATTTATCATGCAGTGTAAATTTAATAACAGGCATTTACTATTTATGGTGACTTTTTCAGTTGCCACTTTTGCTAGCTTGATTTATTTTTCCAGCACATTATACACTGCTCATTTCCATGGTTATGATGACAACCTAACAATCAGGCAGCAGTGCCCATGCTTGCACAATATCGGACAAAACATCGGCCAAGTTGAGCTCCCATGGTCCCGCCTACTAGATAGACCACTGCTTTGTCTTATAGTGTGCAAGCAAGACCACTGCTTATGGATAGCAGGCTTTTGTAACCATGGAAACAAGTAGCGTATGGTATGATATGATAGAAAAATGAATGCAGCCAGAAAAGGAAACAATAGAATTATTTGTAATACATTGGGACTAGTATTGCCTTTATCTAGATAATAAAGGTGAGTTGCAGAAGTGAGACAACCGCTTTAAGTCCCTGGGACCCAGACCAACTGAAGGATGAGTTCCTTTAGATCTATAGCTGTTACTTTTAGAGAGAGAATCAAATATGGGGTTATGCTGAGAAAAATCTTATGGTAGTGAAATAGCAAAGATTTTTGTAGTATGCAATTTACTGTGTATAATCCATAAATATAGAGTTTGTTCTGCTAATTTGCCTAAATTATAAGCAGATTGGTAAAAGTTTCTTTCTACCTAAAGTGTAGACATATCACCTATATTGGTGCTGGACAGGATAGCTGTAGGGGCGTGTGAGGAGGCTATTATTTTTTTAATAGGTGACCTTTAACCTCTTTATTTATAATTTAAGGAAAGTAGCCCATAAGTCTATCTTTTCCAAGGTCTTGAATCCTTGAAAAGTATCTAGGATTTATATTTGAACATTGACAATGCTTGTTTCTTCCAATAGATTTGTAGTATTAATAATTATCTCTGCTCTTGAGATAAAAAAATGTTCTCTTTAAATACACTTGATATACTTGACTGGCCTCCTCTTTAGAGGTAAAACCGATATGTTTAATTAATGGAGGCCAAATCAAAGAGTAGAATAAGTTCTAGAAGTAAAAATTGTGTCAATAACTTTCTAGAGACATACTTAAGTTCCTTGGGCCCAATGCAAGTGAAGGATTTATTCCTAGAGGTAAAGACCACATCATTATCTTATTAGAGATGTGTTAATCTGGGTTGTCTCACTTTAGCAAAGAGAATTTATCATGCAGTGTAAATTTAATAACAGGCATTTACTATTTATGGTGACTTTTTCAGTTGCCACTTTTGCTGGCTTGATTTATTTTTCCAGCACATTATACACTGCTCATTTCCATGGTTATGATGACAACCTAACAATCAGGCAGCAGTGCCCATGCTTGCACAATATCGGACAAAACATCGGCCTAGTTGAGCTCCCATGGTCCTGCCTACTAGATAGACCACTGCTTTGTCTTATAGTGTGCAAGCAAGACCACTGCTTATGGATAGCAGGCTTTTTGTAACCATGGAAACAAGTAGCGTATGGTATGATATGATAGAAAAAGAATGCAGCCAGAAAAGGAAACAATAGAATTATTTGTAATACATTGGGACTAGTATTGCCTTTATCTAGATAATAAAGGTCAGTTGCAGAAGTGAGACAACCCCTTTAAGTCCCTGGGACCCAGACCAACTGAAGGATGAGTTCCTTTAGATCTATAGCTGTTACTTTTTAGAGAGGGAATCAAATATGGGGTTATGCTGAGAAAAATCTTATGGTAGTGATTAAGCAAAGATTTTTGTAGTATGCAATTTACTGTGTATAATCCATAAATATAGAGTTTGTTCTGCTACTTTGCCTAAATTATAAGCAAATAGGTAAAGATTATTTCTACCTAAAGGGTAGACATATCACCTATAATGGTGCTGGACAGGATAGCTGTAGGGGCGTGTGAGGAGGCTATTATTTTTTTAATAGGTGGCCTTTAACCTCTTTATTTATAATTTAAGGAAAGTAGCGCATAAGTCTATCTTTTCCAAGGTCTTGAATCCTTGAAAAGTATCTAGGATTTATATTTGAACATTGACAATGCTTGTTTCTTCCAATAGATTTGTAGTATTAATAATTATCTCTGCTCTTGAGATAAAAAATGTTCTCTTTAAATACACTTGATATACTTGACTGGCCTCCTCTTTAGAGGTAAAACCGATATGTTTAATTAATGGAGGCCAAATCAAAGAGTAGAATAAGTTCTAGAAGTAAAAATTGTGTCAATAACTTTCTAGAGACATACTTAAGTTCCTTGGGCCCAATGCAAGTGAAGGATTTATTCCTAGAGGTAAAGACCACTATCATTATCTTATTAGAGATGTGTTAATCTGGGTTGTCTCACTTTAGCAAAGAGAATTTATCATGCAGTGTAAATTTAATAACAGGCATTTAATATTTATGGTGACTTTTTCAGTTGCCACTTTTGCTAGCTTGATTTATTTTTCCAGCACATTATACACTGCTCATTTCCATGGTTATGATGACAACCTAACAATCAGGCAGCAGTGCCCATGCTTGCACAATATCGGACAAAACACCGGCCTAGTTGAGCTCCCATGGTCCCGCCTACTAGATAGACCACTGCTTTGTCTTATAGTGTGCAAGCAAGACCACTGCTTATGGATAGCAGGCTTTTTGTAACCATGGAAACAAGTAGCGTATGGTATGATATGATAGAAAAATGAATGCAGCCAGAAAAGGAAACAATAGAATTATTTGTAATACATTGGGACTAGTATTGCCTTTATCTAGATAATAAAGGTCAGTTGCAGAAGTGAGACAACCGCTTTAAGTCCCTGGGACCCAGACCAACTGAAGGATGAGTTCCTTTAGATCTCTAGCTGTTACTTTTTAGAGAGGGAATCAAATATGGGGTTATGCTGGGAAAATCTGATGGTAGTGAAATAGCAAAGATTTTTGTAGTATGCAATTTACTGTGTATAATCCATAAATATAGAATTTGTTCTGCTAATTTGCCTAAATTATAAGCAGATTGGTAAAAGTTTCTTTCTACCTAAAGTGTAGACATATCACCTATATTGGTGCTGGACAGGATAGCTGTAGGGGCGTGTGAGGAGGCTATTATTTTTTTAATAGGTGACCTTTAACCTCTTTATTTATAATTTAAGGAAAGTAGCGCATAAGTCTATCTTTTCCAAGGTCTTGAATCCTTGAAAAGTATCTAGGATTTATATTTGAACATTGACAATGCTTGTTTCTTCCAATAGATTTGTAGTATTAATAATTATCTCTGCTCTTGAGATAAAAATGTTCTCTTTAAATACACTTGATATACTTGACTGGCCTCCTCTTTAGAGGTAAAACCGATATGTTTAATTAATGGAGGCCAAATCAAAGAGTAGAATAAGTTCTAGAAGTAAAAATTGTGTCAATAACTTTCTAGAGACATACTTAAGTTCCTTGGGCCCAATGCAAGTGAAGGATTTATTCCTAGAGGTAAAGACCACATCATTATCTTATTAGAGATGTGTTAATCTGGGTTGTCTCACTTTAGCAAAGAGAATTTATCATGCAGTGTAAATTTAATAACAGGCATTTAATATTTATGGTGACTTTTTCAGTTGCCACTTTTGCTAGCTTGATTTATTTTTCCAGCACATTATACACTGCTCATTTCCATGGTTATGATGACAACCTAACAATCAGGCAGCAGTGCCCATGCTTGCACAATATCGGACAAAACACCGGCCTAGTTGAGCTCCCATGGTCCCGCCTACTAGATAGACCACTGCTTTGTCTTATAGTGTGCAAGCAAGACCACTGCTTATGGATAGCAGGCTTTTTGTAACCATGGAAACAAGCAGCGTATGTATGATATGATAGAAAAATGAATGCAGCCAGAAAAGGAAACAATAGAATTATTTGTAATACATTGGGACTAGTATTGCCTTTATCTAGATAATAAGGGTCAGTTGCAGAAGTGAGACAACCGCTTTAAGTCCCTGGTACCCAGACCAACTGAAGGATGAGTTCCTTTAGATCTATAGCTGTTACTTTTTAGAGAGGAATCAAATATGGGGTTATGCTGAGAAAAATCTTATGGTAGTGAAATAGCAAAGATTTTTGTAGTATGCAATTTACTGTGTATAATCCATAAATATAGAGTTTGTTCTGCTACTTTGCCTAAATTATAAGCAAATTGGTAAAAGATTCTTTCTACCTAAAGGGTAGACATATCACCTATAATGGTGCTGGACAGGATAGCTGTAGGGCGTGTGAGGAGGCTATTATTTTTTTAATAGGTGACCTTTAACCTCTTTATTTATAATTTAAGGAAAGTAGCCCATAAGTCTATCTTTTCCAAGGTCTTGAATCTTTGAAAAGTATCTAGGATTTATATTTGAACATTGACAATGCTTGTTTCTTCCAATAGATTTGTAGTACTAATAATTATCTCTGCTCTTGATATAAAAAATGTTCTCTTTAAATACACTTGATATACTTGACTGGCCTCCTCTTTAGAGGTAAAACCGATATGTTTAATTAATGGAGGCCAAATCAAAGAGTAGAATAAGTTCTAGAAGTAAAAATTGTGTCAATAACTTTCTAGAGACATGCTTAAGTTCCTTGGGCCCAGTGCAAGTGAAGGATTTATTCCTAGAGGTAAAGACCACATCATTATCTTATTAGAGATGTGTTAATCTGGGTTGTCTCACTTTAGTAAAGAGAATTTATCATGCAGTGTAAATTTAATAACAGGCATTTACTATTTTATGGTGAATTTTTCAGTTGCCTCTTTGCTATCTTGATTTATTTTTCCAGCACATTATACACTGCTCATTTCCATGGTTATGATGACCACCCTACAATCAGGCAGCAGTGACCATGCTTTCACAATATCGGACAAAACACCAGCCTAGTTGAGCTCCCATGGTCCCGCCTACTAGATAGACCACTGCTTTGTCTTATAGTGTGCAAGCAAGACCACTGCTTATGGATAGCAGGCTTGTTGTAACCATGGAAACAAGCAGTGTATGATATGATAGAAAAATGAATGCAGCCAGAAAAGGAAACAATAGAATTATTTGTAATACATTGGGACTAGTATTGCCTTTATCTAGATAATAAAGGTCAGTTGCAGAAGTGAGACAACCGCTTTAAGTCCCTGGGACCCAGACCAACTGAAGGATGAGTTCCTTTAGATCTATAGCTGTTTCTTTTTAGAGAGAAAATCAAATATGGGGTTATGCTGAGAAAAATCTTAAGGTAGTGAAATAGCAAAGATTTTTGTAGTATGCAATTTAGCCAAAAAGGAAACAATAGAATTATTTGTAATACATTGGGACTAGTATTGCCTTTATCTAGATAATAAAGGTCAGTTGCAGAAGTGAGACAACCGCTTTAAGTTCCCGGGACCCTGTCCAACTGAAGGATGAGTTCCTTTAGATCTATAGCTGTTACTTTTTAGAGAGGGAATAAAATATGGGGTTATGCTGAGAAAAATCTTATGGTAGTGATTAAGCAAAGATTTTTGTAGTATGCAATTTACTGTGTATAATCCATAAATATAGAGTTTGTTCTGCTACTTTGCCTAAATTATATGCAAATAGGTAAAAGATTCTTTCTACCTAAAGGGTAGACATATCACCTATAATGAGGGTGCTGGACAGGATAGCTGTGGGGCGTGTGAGGAGGCTATTATTTTTTTAATAGGTGACCTTTAACGTCTTTATTTATAATTTAAGGAAAGTAGCGCATAAGTCTATCTTATCCAAGGTCTTGAATCCTTGAAAAGTATCTAGGATTTATATTTGAACATTGACAATGCTTGTTTCTTCCAATAGATTTATAGTATTAATAATTATCTCTGCTCTTGAGATAAAAAATGTTCTCTTTAAATACACTTGATATATCTTGACTGGCCTCCTCTTTAGAGGTAAAACCGATATGTTTAATTAATGGAGGCCAAATCAAGAGAGTAGAATAAGTTCTAGAAGTAAAATTGTGTCAATAACTTTCTAGAGACATACTTAAGTTCCTTGGGCCCAATGCAGAGTGAAGGATTTATTCCTAGAGGTAAAGACCACATCATTATCTTATTAGAGATGTGTTAATCTGGGTTGTCTCACTTTAGCAAAGAGAATTTATCATGCAGTGTAAATTTAATAACAGGCATTTACTATTTTATGGTGACTTTTCCAGTTGCCTCTTTTGCTATCTTGATTTATTTTTCCAGCACATTATACACTGCTCATTTCCATGGTTATGATGACCACCCTACAATCAGGCAGCAGTGCCCATGCTTTCACAATATCGGACAAAACACCGGCCTAGTTGAGCTCCCATGGTCCCGCCTACTAGATAGACCACTGCTTTGTCTTATAGTGTGCAAGCAAGACCACTGCTTATGGATAGCAGGCTTGTTGTAACCATGGAAACAAGCAGTGTATGATATGATAGAAAAATTAATGCAGCCAGAAAAGGAAACAACTAGAATTATTTGTAATACATTGGGACTAGTATTGCCTTTATCTACATAATAAAGGTCAGTTGCAGAAGTGAGACAACCGCTTTAAGTTCCGGGACCCTGTCCAACTAAAGGATGAGTTCCTTTAGATCTATAGCTGTTACTTTTTAGAGAGAAAATCAAATATGGGGTTATGCTGAGAAAAATCTTAAGGTAGTGAAATAGCAAAGATTTTTGTAGTATGCTAATTTAGCCAAAAGGAAACAATAGAATTATTTGTAATACATTGGGACTAGTATTGCCTTTATCTAGATAAAGTGTAGACTTATCACATATATTGGTGCTGGACAGGATAGCTGTAGGGCGTGTGAGGAGGCTATTATTTTTTTAATAGGTGACCTTTAACCTCTTTATTTATAATTTAAGGAAAGTAGCGCATAAGTCTATTTTTTCCAAGGTCTTGAATCCTTGAAAAGTATCTAGGATTTATATTTGAACATTGACAATGCTTGTTTCTTCCAATAGATTTGTAGTATTAATAATTATCTCTGCTCTTGAGATAAAAAATGTTCTCTTTAAATACACTTGATATACTTGACTGGCCTCCTCTTTAGAGGTAAAACCGATATGTTTAATTAATGGAGGCCAAATCAAAGAGTAGAATAAGTTCTAGAAGTAAAAATTGTGTCAATAACTTTCTAGATACATACTTTAGTTCCTTGGGCCCAATGCAAGTGAAGGATTTATTCCTAGAGGTAAAGACCACATCATTATCTTATTAGAGATGTGTTAATCTGGGTTGTCTCACTTTAGCAAAGAGAATTTATCATGCAGTGTAAATTTAATAACAGGCATTTACTATTTATGGTGACTTTTTCAGTTGCCACTTTTGCTAGCTTGATTTATTTTCCAGCACATTATACACTGCTCATTTCCATGGTTATGATGACAACCTAACAATCAGGCAGCAGTGCCCATGCTTGCACAATATCGGACAAAACATCGGCCAGTTGAGCTCCCATGGTCCCGCCTACTAGATAGACCACTGCTTTGTCTTATAGTGTGCAAGCAAGACCACTGCTTATGGATAGCAGGCTTTTTGTAACCATGGAAACAAGTAGCGTATGGTATGATATGATAGAAAAATGAATGCAGCCAGAAAAGGAAACAATAGAATTATTTGTAATACATTGGGACTAGTATTGCCTTTATCTAGATAATAAAGGTGAGTTGCAGAAGTGAGACAACCGCTTTAAGTCCCTGGGACCCAGACCAACTGAAGGATGAGTTCCTTTAGATCTATAGCTGTTACTTTTTAGAGAGAAAATCAAATATGGGGTTATGCTGAGAAAAATCTTATGGTAGGGAAATAGCAAAGATTTTTGTAGTATGCAATTTACTGTGTATAATCCATAAATATAGAGTTTGTTCTGCTAATTTGCCTAAATTATAAGCAGATTGGTAAAAGTTTCTTTCTACCTAAAGTGTAGACATATCACCTATATTGGTGCTGGACAGGATAGCTGTAGGGCGTGTGAGGAGGCTATTATTTTTTTAATAGGTGACCTTTAACCTCTTTATTTATAATTTAAGGAAAGTAGCCCATAAGTCTATCTTTTCCAAGGTCTTGAATCCTTGAAAAGTATCTAGGATTTATATTTGAACATTGACAATGCTTGTTTCTTCCAATAGATTTGTAGTATTAATAATTATCTCTGCTCTTGAGATAAAAAATGTTCTCTTTAAATACACTTGATATACTTGACTGGCCTCCTCTTTAGAGGTAAAACCGATATGTTTAATTAATGGAGGCCAAATCAAAGAGTAGAATAAGTTCTAGAAGTAAAAATTGTGTCAATAACTTTCTAGAGACATACTTTAGTTACTTGGGCCCAATGCAAGTGAAGGATTTATTCCTAGAGGTAAAGACCACATCATTATCTTATTAGAGATGTGTTAATCTGGGTTGTCTCACTTTAGCAAAGAGAATTTATCATGCAGTGTAAATTTAATAACAGGCATTTACTATTTATGGTGACTTTTTCAATTGCCACTTTTGCTAGCTTGATTTATTTTTCCAGCACATTATACACTGCTCATTTCCATGGTTATGATGACAACCTAACAATCAGGCAGCAGTGCCCATGCTTGCACAATATCGGACAAAACATCGGCCTAGTTGAGCTCCCATGGTCCCGCCTACTAGATAGACCACTGCTTTGTCTTATAGTGTGCAAGCAAGACCACTGCTTATGGATAGCAGGCTTTTTGTAACCATGGAAACAAGTAGCGTATGGTATGATATGATAGAAAAAGAATGCAGCCAGAAAAGGAAACAATAGAATTATTTGTAATACATTGGGACTAGTATTGCCTTTATCTAGATAATAAAGGTCAGTTGCAGAAGTGAGACAACCCCTTTAAGTCCCTGGGACCCAGACCAACTGAAGGATGAGTTCCTTTAGATCTATAGCTGTTACTTTTTAGAGAGGGAATCAAATATGGGGTTATGCTGAGAAAAATCTTATGGTAGTGATTAAGCAAAGATTTTTGTAGTATGCAATTTACTGTGTATAATCCATAAATATAGAGTTTGTTCTGCTACTTTGCCTAAATTATAAGCAAATAGGTAAAAGATTATTTCTACCTAAAGGGTAGACATATCACCTATAATGGTGCTGGACAGGATAGCTGTAGGGGCGTGTGAGGAGGCTATTATTTTTTTAATAGGTGACCTTTAACCTCTTTATTTATAATTTAAGGAAAGTAGCGCATAAGTCTATCTTTTCCAAGGTCTTGAATCCTTGAAAAGTATCTAGGATTTATATTTGAACATTGACAATGCTTGTTTCTTCCAATAGATTTGTAGTATTAATAATTATCTCTGCTCTTGAGATAAAAAATGTTCTCTTTAAATACACTTGATATACTTGACTGGCCTCCTCTTTAGAGGTAAAACCGATATGTTTAATTAATGGAGGCCAAATCAAAGAGTAGAATAAGTTCTAGAAGTAAAAATTGTGTCAATAACTTTTTAGAGACATACTTAAGTTCCTTGGGCCCAATGTAAGTGAATGATTTATTCCTAGAGGTAAAGACCACATCATTATCTTATTAGAGATGTGTTAATCTGGGTTGTCTCACTTTAGCAAAGAGAATTTATCATGCAGTGTAAATTTAATAACAGGCATTTAATATTTATGGTGCCTTTTCAGTTGCCACTTTTGCTAGCTTGATTTATTTTTCCAGCACATTATACACTGCTCATTTCCATGGTTATGATGACAACCTAACAATCAGGCTGCAGTGCACATGCTTGCACAATATCGGACAAAACACCGGCCTAATTGAGCTCCCATTGTCCCGCCTACTAGATAGACCACTGCTTTGTCTTATAGTGTGCAAGCAAGACCACTGCTTATGGATAGCAGGCTTTTTGTAACCATGGAAACAAGCAGTGTATGATATGATAGAAAAATGAATGCAGCCAGAAAAGGAAACAATAGAATTATTTGTAATACATTGGGACTAGTATTGCCTTTATCTACATAATAAACGTCAGATGCAGAACTGAGACAACCGCTTTAAGTTCCTGGTATCCTGTCCAACTGAAGGATGAGTTCCTTTAGATCTATAGCTGTTTCTTTTTAGAGAGGGAATCAAATATGGGGTTATGCTGAGAAAAATCTTATATTAGTGAAATAGCAAAGATTTTTGTAGTATGCAATTTACTGTGTATAATCCATAAATATAGAGTTTGTTCTGCTACTTTGCCTAAATTATAAGCAAATAGGTAAAAGATTTTTTCTACCTAAAGGGTAGACATATCACCTATAATGGTGCTGGACAGGATAGCTGTAGGGGCGTGTGAGGAGGCTATTATTTCTTTTAATAGGTGACCTTTAACGTCTTTATTTATAATTTAAGGAAAGTAGCCCATAAGTCTATCTTTTTCAAGGTCTTGAATCCTTGAAAAGTATTTAGGATTTATATTTGAACATTGACAATGCTTGTTTCTTCCAATAGATTTGTAGTATTAAAAATTATCTCTGCTCTTGAGATAAAAAATGTTCTCTTTAAATACACTTGATATACTTGACTGGCCTCCTCTTTAGAGGTAAAACCAATATGTTTAATTAATGGAGGCCAAATCAAAGAGTAGAATAAGTTCTAGAAGTAAAAATTGTGTCAATAACTTTCTAGAGACATACTTAAGTTCCTTGGGCCCAGTGCAAGTGAAGGATTTATTCCTAGAGGTAAAGACCACTATCATTATCTTATTAGACATGTGTTAATCTGGGTTGTCTCACTTTAGCAAAGAGAATTTATCATGCAGTGTCAATTTAATAACAGGCATTTACTATTTATGGTGACTTTTTCAGTTGCCACTTTTGCTAGCTTGATTTATTTTTCCAGCACATTATACACTGCTCATTTCCATGGTTATGATGACAACCCTACAATCAGGCAGCAGTGCCCATGCTTTCACAATATCAGACAAAACACCGGCCTAGTTGAGCTCCCATGGTCCCGCTCTACTAGATAGACCACTGCTTTGTCTTATAGTGTGCAAGCAAGACCACTGCTTATGGATAGCAGGCTTGTTGTAACCATGGAAACAAGCAGTGTGATGATATGATAGAAAAATGAATGCAGCCAGAAAAGGAAACAATAGAATTATTTGTAATACATTGGGACTAGTATTGCCTTTATCTAGATAATAAAGGTCAGTTGCAGAAGTGAGACAACCGCTTAAGTTCCCGGACCCTGTCCAACTAAAGGATGAGTTCCTTTAGATCTATAGCTGTTACTTTTTAGAGAGAAAATCAAATATGGGGTTATGCTGAGAAAAATCTTAAGGTAGTGAAATAGCAAAGATTTTTGTAGTATGCAATTTAGCCAAAAAGGAAACAATAGAATTATTTGTAATACATTGGGACTAGTATTGCCTTTATCTAGATAATAAAGGTCAGTTGCAGAAGTGAGACAACCGCTTTAAGTCCCTGGGACCCAGACCAACTGAAGGATGAGTTCCTTTAGATCTATAGCTGTTACTTTTTAGAGAGGGAATAAAATATGGGGTTATGCTGAGAAAAATCTTATGGTAGTGATTAAGCGAAAGATTTTTGTAGTATGCAATTTACTGGTGTATAATCCATAGAATATAGAGTTTGTTCTGCTACTTTGCCTAAATTATATGCAAATAGGTAAAAGATTCTTCTACCTAAAGGGTAGACATATCACCTATAATGGTGCTGGACAGGATAGCTGTAGGGGCGTGTGAGGAGGCTATATTTTTTTAATAGGTGACCTTTAACCTCTTTATTTATAATTTAAGGAAAGTAGCGCATAAGTTCTATCTTATCCAAGGTCTTGAATCCTTGAAAAGTATCTAGGATTTATATTTGAACATTGACAATGCTTGTTTCTTCCAATAGATTTGTAGTATTAATAATTATCTCTGCTCTTGAGATAAAAAATGTTCTCTTTAAATACACTCTGATATACTTGACTGGCCTCCTCTTTAGAGGTAAAACCGATATGTTTAATTAATGGAGGCCAAATCAAAGAGTAGAATAAGTTCTAGAGTAAAAATTGTGTCAATAACTTTCTAGAGACATACTTAAGTTCCTTGGGCCCAATGCAAGTGAAGGATTTATTCCTAGAGGTAAAGACCACATCATTATCTTATTAGAGATGTGTTAATCTGGGTTGTCTCACTTTAGCAAAAGAGAATTTATCATGCAGTGTAAATTTAATAACAGGCATTTACTATTTTATGGTGACTTTTCAGTTGCCACTTTGCTATCTTGATTTATTTTTCCAGCACATTATACACTGCTCATTTCCATGGTTATGATGACCACCCTACAATCAGGCAGCAGTGCCCATGCTTTCACAATATCGGACAAAACACCGGCCTAGTTGAGCTCCCATGGTCCCGCCTACTAGATAGACCACTGCTTTGTCTTATAGTGTGCAAGCAAGACCACTGCTTATGGATAGCAGGCTTGTTGTAACCATGGAAACAAGCAGTGGATGATATGATAGAAAAATTAATGCAGCTAGAAAGGGAAACAACAGAATTATTTGTAATACATTGGGACTAGTATTGCCTTTATCTACATAATAAAGGTCAGTTGCAGAAGTGAGACAACCGCTTTAAGTTCCCGGGACCCTGTCCAACTAAAGGATGAGTTCCTTTAGATCTATAGCTGTTACTTTTAGAGAGAAAATCAAATATGGGGTTATGCTGAGAGAAAATCTTAAGGTAGTGAAATAGCAAAGATTTTTTTGTAGTATGCAGTGTATAGCGAAAAACAGTAGAGGTTTGTTCTGCATAAGTACGCTTGAAGTGGGCTGATTAGTGCCTTTATCGAGGTAGCCCATGACTCACCACCTATGTGGTGCTGGACACGGAATGGCTGTAGCGTGTGAGGAGGCTATTTTATTTTTTAATAGGTGACCTTTCAACCTCTTTATTTATAATTTAAGGAAAGTAGCGCATAAGTCTATATTTTCCAAGGTCTTGAATCCTTAGAAAAGTATCTAGGATTTACTCTTTTGAACATTGACAATGCTTGTTTCTTCCAATAGATTTGTAGTATTAATGATGTCTCTGCTCTTGAGATAAAAAATGTTCTCTTTAAATGCGCTCGATTAATACTGACTGGCCTCTCTTTAGAGGTAAAACCGATATGTTTAATTAATGGAGGCCAAATCAAAGAGAGTAGAA